>ML685936.1:1028360-1065490 GCA_007922175.1 Pelusios castaneus
ACTCCATACTGCATCACAGCAGATATTCGGTCATTTCCCATTATGTCCCACTTATCTTTGCTACCTACTTCTTTAGAAAGAAACTCCACGTCTGCTTCATATAACCTCTTCCCAGAAGCCTTGGAGATCTCCACCACCACAGCAGTGCAGGCTCTCATGGCAGACGTCGGCAGCACGGCTTCCTCGTCCAGCAAGGCATTTAACAAGCTGCTTTTCCCAGCCCCGGTGTTCCCCACCACTGCAATGTAGGTCTTTGGCATTTTTGTATCTTTCTGCAACTTGTCAATCTGTTCTCTTTATTTAAAAAAAGGGGGGGAGAGGCATAATTATGAAGCAGTCACCTGGCAACATTTAACTTATTTTAAACTTTCAATTTGCATACGTCTGAGGCAAGTTTTGAAGCCATAAATTACACAGAAGATGAACTTTAGAGTTGCATATAAGATGAACTGCCTATCACATTCCCAAAATTCTCCCACCAGAGATCAAATCAGAACCAGGGGGTCAAATCCCACTTCTTGTATTCCTGACCCCAACACTGCTACACCCAAACACCATTTCACTAACAGTGTACGTCCTACCATGGAGATGGCTTTATTGGTATAAGTGAAAAGGTGTTTTATACAGGTATGTTTCTGTGCAGGAGGGGGCGAGAGCAATACTGATAAGGCATTTTACTCAAGTGTAACTGAGAACAGACCCAAAGTAGTATCCGTCTAACTATTTTGGTTAACCCCTCCAAAACCCTAACTGAACTAGTTATGTTAATGCAAACACGTCATAATACGGTCTGCCAAAGTGGGGGGCTTCCTTTACTGCACGGACACATGTAGAGCTAACTAAGCAAGAAAAATGGGGGAGCAAAGAGAACAGAATCATAGAACATTAGGCTGGACGGGCCTCAGGAGGTCATCTAGTCCAACCCCCCTGCTAAAAGCAGGACCACTCCCACTAACTCATCCCAGCCAGGGTTTTGTCTAACTGGACCCTGAGTTTCCAAAGATGGAGATTCTACCACCTCCCTGGGTAATAGACCAAAGCTGAATGTAATAACTAGTCAAATCAGCTGGGGCGAGGGGGAGAATTTAATCAGAAAAATGGTAAGTTGTTTAACACTTTAATAGTGAGGGGAACGCACTATTAGAAGAATTTGCCTGGGTCATGGCGGATTCTCCATCACTGGTAATTTTAAAATCAGGATTGGATGTTTTTCTAAATGCTTCCCCTAGGAATTATGCTGGGGAAATTTTATGGCCCGTGTTTTACAGGAGGTCAGATGAGACGATCATCATGGTCCATTCTGGCCTTGAAATCTAGGTATTATCTGTTCTTTTGTTGGTACGGTCACTGCAACTCCTCATACTGTTATTTACTTGCGGCAATATTTGACAGATCCACATGATTTCCGACTTTGGTCACTACTTAATAATCTGGGCACATGAGCAAATCTGACCACTTTCAAAAAATTATTTCCCCTGTAAGCCCTCCCTTCAACAAGCAACCAGATCTACGGTTATTCTTCAGAATAACTGTCCACCTCCAAGATTTATACTTATGTAAATAAGCACTTAAGTATCAGAAGTGTGAGACACACTTGAAGCCTCTGCGAAGGATTCAATTTGTGTTTTCTTTACAAATTGAAGAGCTCTATATAACAATACAGCTTTAACAAAGCAGGAAAGCTATTTTTACCAAGAGATAAAAACAGAGAACTCTCAACATGATACTGACAGGACATAAATACTAACAAATTCCATAGGGATTTTCTACCCAAGTGCAATGAAAGTTATTCCCCTTTATTTTGTGTAATATATATATAAATATATATATAATCTGTATTGTCTGGGATACAGACATTTGCGAGTGTAACTGTTTTGGCGTTCTGGAGTGTGTATGTATATATATAATCTATTTTGTCTGGGATACAGACGTGTGCGAGTGTAACTGTTTTGGCGTTCTGGAGTGTGTATGTATATATATAATCTATTTTGTCTGGGATACAGACATGTGCGAGTGTAACTGTTTTGGCGTTCTGGAGTGTGTATGTATATATATAATCTGTATTGTCTGGGATACAGACATGTGCGAGTGTAACTGTTTTGGCGTTCTGGAGCGTGTATGTATATATATAATCTGTTTTGTCTGGGATACAGACGTGTGCGAGTGTAACTGTTTTGGCGTTCTGGAGTGTGTATGTATATATATATAATCTATTTTGTCTGGGATACAGACATGTGCGAGTGTAACTGTTTTGGCGTTCTGGAGTCCGAGAATATTGAAAATTGCCACTATCTAAAGAGTGTTTGTGTCTGCTCCTGACCAACAGAAGTATCACAGTTGTGCATCTAATAAATTTCACACCACAGACCTAGGCTCTCTCAGGAAGCATGATGGGACGACTTAGCTCGTTGGGGTCCAGCAGAGAGCGTTCTAACCCCAATGACCTTGTGGAAAGAAACCCAAATATCCCTGCACCTATTGTGGGAATTTACCCAGCACTAGCAGGAGTTCACAGAATGGGGGTGGTTTAGCATGTAACCTTTGCTACCCTGCCAAGTAACCCAGCAAGAATCATAGCAGCTGTTCCGAGGCGTCCTTAGGAGCCCAATGAGACAAGCCGGTGAACCTGCTGCCAGAACTCTGGCCTGCGAACTAGAAGGGATGGTTTTACCGTTCGGACTCTTGTGCAGGACTTCCCAGAGCCCCCACCAAGAGGAGTGTTCCCGAACTCCTGATCTGGTTCTCGTCCCAAAGAGCCCGCAATTTATGCTTCCATTTTTAAACAACAGGTGCTCTTGTTCCAGTACTGTGTATTTTTCTTTAATTTTCCGAGAGAGCGGTGTGTGAAACATGCACACATCTCTACGGCAGATTGAGGACTCTTGCTTTGTGTTTAATGGACAACTGCTTGGAGCTACGCCAAGGTTTAGAATGCTGGATTAACTGGCGGGAACACAGAAAGGCGGGAGGTATATTAATTTAAAACACGGATACCACTGCATGCGGCGCATCCACAGACCAGTACATTTTAAGAAAATACAGCTAGAAAAAAGTGTTTCCTATTAAATTAATTCTCCCATGTGGGTGAGACAGGGTGATCAGCCCCTTAAAGGCAGGAGCGCCTAGTGGTCAATCCATCCATCCGCACAGCATTGCTCTTAAAGGGTCCACCAGATTATCATACATGAGAATTAAGGGGGAGAGCGCTAGAGGGGAAGAGGCCATGGGAATGAACATGGGACGGAGAAAGGATCTGGCTGCTGTTCCTGTTAGGGCCCAGGGCCAGGAGCCTTGCAGAGAGGGTGGGGCAAGTGTCCCTTCTCACTCAGCCCATAAAGAATGAGCGCAGAGAAGTGCCTGTGGACATGCTCATTCCCCTCAATAGCAGCACAGATACCTGCAGATACTACAGCGAGTAAAGAGGCTCCTGTACTGCTCAGAGTTAGCAAGGGAAGATTGTCTGGTGAATCCGCCCAGCCTGAGCACAGGAAGACTGGGGGGGGGGGGGGAGGAAGGGTCATGGGGAGATTTTCTTCAGTCTAAGCCAGCTCTGGGGAAAACAGTGCAGTTCTGAGCAGTGGAGGAAACTGAGCAGGACCTTTCCATGGCCCCCAAGAGGACATGAACTGAAGAGGCTGAACAGGCAAACTTACTGTGTAGGAGTTAATAAACCCAACCCAATAGAGGGGTACACGCTGGACCCGTGAATAAAACTAGACTGCACAAAGAACAGTTGAACCAACTGGTCTGGGTGACCCTTTGAAAAGGGGCAGCACAGGCCAGAGCAGCACACAGGAGGGCATGCCCTCACCATAGACCCCGGTATTTGAGCCGTTTCCTGTTCTCGCCCCATTCATTCGTTTTCAGGCTGACACCCATATTGGCTGGACACCATTTCCTCAAAGAAATGGGCCACTGAGCTGACATCATGTGTGAAAATATTCTGCCCAAAAGGACGTTTGTTCAATGTTTATGAACAGCTGACAGGAGGAAATAAAAAGGAATCCTCTTTTGCAAATTTACCTCTTAATACCTAAAACATCCCTTTGAAGCGGCTACTAACACTGTCTTACAAATGGGAAAACTGAGACAGAGGTTAAATCCTGCTCACCAGTATGCTCTGGCCCCTGTGACCCTGCCGCCCACTAATCATCTCATTAGCTTGGCAGATACTGACTCAAGAATAAAGCTTTACCTCCATTCCTCCATGTGCACTTCGTCAATTCCCTCCACTGCAGAGAGAGTCTGCGAAATTTCATCAAGCACAATCTGACACTGACTCAGCTGGAACTCAATATCTCCCTCTGATACAGCCCAGACTTTCTGGACCTCACTCTCCATTACAGTCGGATCCCCGGGCCTTGCTGGGGGAGCAGAGTTTTCAGCATCCGAAAGATTGCCTAGATTTTTGGTTTCGGATAAAAGGTCAGTAGCTTTTGAACTGTCGGTTGATATGGATGGGAATTCTTGCATATCTTCACCAAAACCCTTGGAATGGCAGGAACCCTCTTCATTCGAGGAGTAAACAGGCTCTGAGGCTCTTTGGCTAAACTTCCAGGCCTCAGACACACAAGGAGAGGAGACCCTACCTTGAATCTGAACATTTGTAATCTCTGCTACAGTTGTTGGTTGAAACGAACTTACTGAAGTCTCTGAGGCACCACATGATTTCGAGGTTGAGGGTACCGGAGAGAGAGCTGACAGATACCCCCTGAAGTCCAGGCTGAGATCCTCAGAAGCGTCAGAATGCATCTGCACTTCCAGAGAACACTGCAAATTTTCTTCTTTAAAGGAAGGAAAGGCAGCAGGGTCACAAGCTAAACTGTTCAATGCTGAGCTAGACAAATCCACACTGCTTCTAAGTCTTAGAATACTCGAATCATCCGCAGTCTGTAAATCATTCGGGTCACTCGATCCCTTTGCAACGCAAGGCTCTGGAGCAACTCTTCCAACCATGTGATCATACAAGTTAGTTTGTCTTGTCTGCTTCTGCTGGCCATCTTCATTAAAGTCCTCCTCTCTGTCAGTTCTCTCATGGCAGCTCTTAACCACCGTAGCAGAATCACTCGTCTCAGGAGGAGGACACTTTGAGGGAAAAAGGTCTAACTCTCTGTTGAAGTAAGAGCTCTGAAGACATCTGCTTACATTCCTGCTGACAGCCTTCTGAGGAGCACTCCTCACATGGACTGTAGAAGGACCAGGTGGATATGAACGTTTCAGAGATAAAGAGCACACGGCTTCAGGCTTGGACAGAGTTTGGGGGACCTGATCAGTAAGGCTTGTCTGAGAGGCGCAGCGTAATCCTGAAGCATCAGGAGTGCCAATTCCCCTTTGACTCGGTGCTGGTTCCTCATCGGCAGACTCTGATGACACTGCAGCGACAGGGGGACACATTTTGGATGGAGGGGAAACGCTGCTTCTGTTATCACTACTGCCGTGCTCCTCATGAGAAAGCTTTCTTTTTAACTGCATCTGGGAATTAACACCTAGTCTTGCACAGGATGCAATTTGTTCTTGTGAGTTAGTGTTCCAATCCACTATGTCTCCAGGTGTTAAATCTGGACGGGGAGGTGGGAGGGAGGGAGGAAAAAACATCAAACATTTAGTTTGGTACTGACAGAAAACGAAACTATTCCAGTCCCCACTTTGGCTCCTTATATTCCTGCCCATGAAACACAAGTTTCTGCCACTTGCTTCTGAGCTATAATTTTGTCTCCTTTTCCTTTCCCACACATGGTCCCTGAATTCTGCCAATGATGTCAGCCCGTATACCCTTTATCTTTCATACCATGGCTCCTTCTGTCTTCTTCCAGGTCACCCCATACACGGAATGCCTCCTCTGTGTTTATCAGGTCACCTTCCTCTCATTCACTCTCAAACCCCACGCCATGTCTTACCTCTCAAATGGCCAGGGCAGATTTAAAGGCAGCTAATTTCACAGAGTGGCCAATGTGTCACTGCTTTGCTCTATAACCACAGGGCCTTTTTGCTAGCACCTCTCCTAAATTCCCGTTTTATTCACCCACATCCCACATTTCTCATGTCCAAATTTGGACTGCTCTTTGGGGCAGGGACTGCCCAGTTTCTTTTGTGGAGTATCTACCACAGTTTTCTTTGTTCAAAGAAATAAAGGTATAACCTGAAATATTTGGGTGCCAGTGTTAGACTATCGATATTTAGGCCTGCCTATAAGGCCTATATCACTAGCTAGCTACAGTGGTAGCAAATCAAAGAATCAACTTGACTGGCTGAGGCCTTGCACTGGAGCTAAGCAAAGGCAAAAAGCACCAGAGGCAGCCATAGACCGGGACGCCTGGAGTCACATCCACACGTTCCAAACACATCAGGTCAGAAGGAGCCAACACCTCAAGAGCATCACACTGGTGACAAAATTTACATCTTGCATTGTTGGGTCACCCTGGTATCTGTTGCTCTGTCTGCATCCTTCATTGTTTCTGTCTGTCTTGCAATTAGTTGTTATCAGTTAGGAAGGTGGGGTATGATGTTACAATATGGTAAGATTGGTTCTTAAAATAATATCAAAGAAATGACTGGTTAAAATACATTATAAAAACTAAGGTAAACCAGGAAGGGGGAGGAAAATGTACTAGAGTGGGAGGTGGGGAGTATATTGGGGGGTGGGGGTTTACTGGAGAGGGAATTTACTTGGAAGGCTGGAAATTTACTGGGAGGGGAAACTCGCTGGTGTAAAGGACTATGGGGTCCTAATGGTGCTTGTGTGGAAAAGATCCCAATAAGCCTGTCGTATTGCCGGCTGCTAACTCTGGTCTTCTGCTCCTGTCAGTGAAGCGAGAACTGAAAGGACTTGGGAGGGTCGTAACAGCCAGCCACTCCCATGCCTTGATTCAATGTCAGCTTCGCGTCATCTCTTTACAGACTCGGATGGCAGCAGTTTACATTATTGATACTATCTTCACAACCGCACAGGTTAGAAATGTTTCTTTTTTTAATGAAAATTGAACACAATTCTGGGTTGTGGGACGAATTCTGTGATTGCAGAGAAATCTGGAGGCCTTGTGCATATGTGTCTGCATAAATATGAGGCCTGCTGATGCACAACTGTCAGGTCTGTGTTAGGGGAGATCTACCGTGTGATCACAATGTGCAGCTGCAGGTCAGGTGTGTGTGTGTCTCGGGTAGTAGAGCAGTGAAGCTGCGGCACCGTGCACGTTGGTGTGGACTGTACAAGACTCCCCAAAAGCCTACGACTGCAATGTAGACATTCCCTTAGACAGAAGCCTATCTTCCAGAACACCAGCAGGCTAGAGAGCCCCCGAAGTTCTATACGTTTCAGCAGATTCAGTCTGCTTTAGCCATTCCAGTCACACTGCTCTGTCCCACGGTCATGAGGGATGCCAGGAAGATGAACACAGTGTGTTTATATACAATTATTTACCTGTCAAATTTAGAATTGAAATGCAGGAGCCAGAGCAACAGAAGCAAGTTCCTTACAAGTTTGTATGACAGGGCAAGTTTGGCTCCCAAACACTGCAAGTGTGAGACTTTCCTTATCCAAAAGGGAAGTTTATCAATGTGAAACCTGACAAGTATAAATTTCTCTGTACGCTAAGGACTGGCATAATAAATGTGTGTGCTGTGATAGCCTAATTAATTAGTTTGTTTCTAGCAGTTCACCCCCAGCCACCACGACACATGGCTTCCCAAATGTATTTTCTGACTCCAGACACGTAATGTAACATGTAATAAAATGGTTACCTTTGCAGGGAGAACATACGGGTTTTGTTTGAAGACAGGAGATTTCACTATGTTGCATGTTGTTCTGACAATCAAATTCAGGGACTTCGTTTTGGTCTGCATAACTTTCTACCGTCAAGATGATCTTCTGTGAACTAGGACTGGCCCCCATTATTGAATTGGCACAGGACGCAGGAACTGATACGTCTTCTGTAATGGGGATTTTGTCACCATTAAGTGTTCTCTCAGCTTGGTTCGGTGCTAGCATGTAACTTCTGTCTAGGATGCTTTCAACACCATCTTCTGACTCCAACTGCTGTGGCAACCCACTGGTTGTAACACACTGGCTGCTTTCGTTAGATGTTGCAATGAGATCTGAAGGTATGTGTGTGTCTTCATCAGTCCAATACACAACTGTGGCTTCTGAGGAGGCGCAAGAAAAACCTGACTGTGTGTCAACAGCAGCTGCTTTGCCACCGTCACTGCAAACACCTTCATGGAGCCCATCCCCTGTTCCACCAGACCTACCACCACATCGTTTTTGGGTAAGTGGACAGTACTCACTTTCAACAGAGCTATTTGATATGTCCGAGAATACGAAGTCCAAATCTTTGACTTTGCTGCTCTCTTCAGACTCTACAGGAGGAGACTTCAGGGAAGATTTAGGAGAAAAAGGTCTATTATTTAATGCTGAACACACTCTAGACTGAAACTGTTCTTCTTCAGACAGGGAACCTGCACTTGGGCTTCTGGGAATTTTACTTACTAAGACTTCTAGTACATCAGTGCATGCATCTGCTGAATCAGCAGCAAGTTCAGCAGACCTGAACTGACTGTCAGGGGGGAGACTCTGAGGCTCAGACATTAATTTAACTGATTGTTTTTCATTTACTTGAGGTTCAATACTTGACAATAAAAGGAAACCACTTCCATCGCTACCTGTACTGCCACCACTCTCTACTTCGCCTCCAGATTTACAGTCAGTGTCTTTTTCTACTTTACTTTCAAAAGGTGGCACAAAGGTTTCAGGTTTCATATTTTCACTTACCAGATTACCCAAGTCACTTGGTTTTTTAAAAAATTCTCTCACCAATTGGGCAATATTTTTACTACTTTCCTTCACTTCATCAAAATGCTGGGTTGTTTGAAGGATGGTGTATTTTTTAAAGAACTGCCTTACACCACTACTAATAAACCTGTCATGACATTCCTTCCAATCAGTGGGAATGGAAAACAAGGTTACATTAGGGCTGGGCAGGTCAGCTACAGCTTCTTGTGTTGAAACAGACCCCGAACTGCACTTTCTCTTTTGGGAGCACTGCTCATCTTCAGAACCTGAAGATCCAGAATATTCATGTCTACTAACATGTCTTTTTAGGGTTCTGAAATAATTATTTTTGTTTGCCTCTTTAATCTGAGAATCTTTATTCTCCTCTTTCTGAGAGTCCATTCTGTTCACGAAGTTAGACTCCGAAATGTTTAAACTTTCATCACTGTCTGCAGAGGAGTCTGCACCTCCTGTGGGCTGGCATATCTTTCTTTGGGATTTCAGAGGTTCAGATTCTTTGCTTTCTTGATGCACATGCACCAATTCATTTGTTTCTCTTTTCTGATTCAATTTGTCTTTTTCTGCACAGAGGCTGGACAGTGTTTCACTTACTGGAGAGTCTTTAACAGGTTTTAGGGCTCCAAGAGGTGTTGCTAATGTCCCCATGCCTAGTTCTTGAACGCAACCATCAAACAAGCTATTCTCAGGCTCTGGATTCTCCTCTAGGTTTTTTCCAGCGTGAACAGAATTAGAATCACCATTCCCTACAAGTTCACCTGAACTGCATGCACCTCTCTTATCTGAACCAATCTCTTCATAGTCTTTCACTGCTTCCATTTCTCTCTGGCTTCCCGGTATGCAGGGAAATTCTACAGAATTATGTGGACAACCTAAGAGCACAAGATCACAGTCTTCAGTTGTTTGGTTCTCTGCTTTTTCTTCTCTCAGTGTTGGGTTTTTCGCTAAGTGACTGAGTTCATCAGCCACGATAGCTGTGCTACAATTTTCAGGACCAGCCATTCTAACTTCATTTAGATCATATTCTGCATTGCAAAGAGAATAGCTCTTTTCTTCCAAACTCACATCTGTTAACTTTTCTGTACCCATCACTGATTTGACATCAGCTATTTCAATCGCTTTATCAAGCTTATCTTCATCTGCTTTGGAATCCGGGTCAGATTGCAGAATGAGGCTGCCAGAAATACTGTTTGGGTCAGAGATGACAGTGTCCCTTTCCTTCAGGATTTTGCTTCTATCATATTGCATTTCAGTGACATTTTTTGTCCCCATGATGTTTTCTTCTTTTTCCTTTTGGACTTCAGAGTCGGAGACATACAAATTAAACTCTTCTGCACTGAATGATGCAGAGTCAGTTTCAATCTCCTTTCGGAGGTTTTCAGGTATATTTTCTTTGGCAGATTCAGGCGTTCCAAATCCAATAGCATTTCTGTCTTCACTACATGGCTGTGTGTCCATTTCAGAAGCCAGCAGTCTGAGGCTCCCTTCCTCTTGGCATATACTACTTTGATTTCTGCTTCCCAAACCAATCGGTGACAAGATTTCCATAGTCATATTTTGGTCAAATAGCTTCTTCAAATCACTATCTATGACGAAGTCCTCTGGATAAAGTGATTGTTTCACAAGGTCCTCTTCAGATTTCAAGCCTATTTTACTATCTAAATGCTCAGGCTCCACAACATGGGCATCTGTCTCCTGCAGGCTATCAAAGGCACCACAGGGCTCTTGTAATTCTATGTGGGAAGAACTGACAAAAGAGTTCTCATTATTCTTCTGGCCACTATTCAATGTTTCCAAATCAAGCTCCCTAAAATGTGTATCCATGTGCTGAAACTCCACTTTATCTTTTTCCAGTCTTGCTGATTTTAGACTCCCTTTACGGGTTACGGCTGCAACTCTATTGTCATCATTCAATTTCATCTTTTCTTCATTCCTGGTGCCCTGCCGGGGCGAGGTATAATCATGTACAGGTTCTGGGGGGCTTCCCATGTCCATTTTATTCACATAGTAAGGGGACTGTATTTGTGAACAGGAAGATTCATTACAGTCAGAGCTTCTTTCCACGATTAGAGAAGGGTGTTTGGATAAGCATAATGGAGAAAGAGCCTTTACTTTTCCTCCCTCTTCTGACGAGGGATGTGCTGTATTCCCTCTCAGGCTGTTTGTGCGTGGTTCTGTAAAGCTGCTGTGATTAAGATTTGTTTGTCCAACACATATATTTGCTGTAATCTCAGTCTCTTTATCTAGGCCTTTGTTTTCTATATTTTTCTGTTGTTCAAATATGCTCTCATTAATGACAGAGCCTAAGTCACATCTCTCGCTGGGTATTTTCATTGTTTCTTTGCTTTTGACACTGTCTTCATCTGTCTTTTTATAAACTGTATTCTCAATACAAACTGACTGTTGAAGCTGCTTTCCCCCCGATGCTGTATCATCCCCTTCTGAGCAAGCATTCATTTCCTGGCCATCAGTATCACTCATCGCATTGGTATCATTAACAGTGGAACCCAAAGTATGGCTGACAAGGATTTCAACTTTTGTGCTTTCTCCCAATTCTTTTTCAACCACAGAGACACATGACTGGTCCTCTTCTTTCCATGGTGACCTCTGTATCTCCCCAGTGCAGCCATTCTTCTGTAGCAGATACTGATCAGTAAGTTCTTCACCTACATCCTTCGGTGCCTCAGGATTCATCACTTCCACCAATCTCCCTCCTGTATTTTCCAAAAATGTCACTTTATTTGAAGAACGTGTAGCTCCAAGCTCTGCTTTTACTTCAAGGGTTTCTAACAGAGTTTCTGAAGACAGCATTTTCTTGGATATGGAATCTAACTCCTTCTGTTTGGAGAACTCCTCCCAGAAATTTTTACTTGCATTATTATCCTGTATACGTCTTTCATATGCCTCTGAAAATTGTTGGAGACTCAAGTTTGTGTCTACGGACATGCTTATTTCTCCCTCACAGATACTAGTGTGAGACACACTATTTTTGTTTCCATTTACCGCAGGTTTTTTAGCCAGTAAGTTTATTTCTCTCTCGTCTATGAGCCTTGTTTGAGTTCCCACTTCTGCACATGATACTTCAATAGAATCAGTAACTGAAGAAATTGTGGTCTCTGTATCCATGGAATCCACCTCTGAGTCACTCTCATCTTTGTCTGTGTGTCTGAGAGGACTATCCTCTGTTGAAGAGACGGCATTTATATTCATATCAGTTTGCTCATCGCACCCTTCAAAAGCATTTGCTTCCAAATGTATTTTATTGATACCAAAATCACTGCTAGCCCCATCCAGGACACCTTTTGTAGATACAGATGAAGTCACAGAAACATGGTCTGACTGAAAGCCTTCAGACTCTATAGACACAGTGGCACTTGAACAAGCTGTATGAGAAATATTTGCCTTATTGCATAAATTCTGTTTGAAAGAAGCTTCGGTTTCATTTGGGGTCAATGCCTGGATGTTAGTTTCTTGAATCACAGTTTCACTGCCAGACCTCTTGGCAGACGTAAAAGCTCCAGAATCTTCACATCTGCAAGAAGACTCAGGAGAAGTCATTTCTCCTATTCTAGCCTGCAAACTGCAACATGTTCCACTCAAAGGTTTGACAACTACATCTGAATTATAGGATTCCTCTTCCTTTGGGACTGGCTGTTGAGATGAGCTCTCACTGTGTAAAGATTCAGAAGAAGACAGCACACAATCATGAGTTACATTTTCCAAGTACATGTCTTTAGAAGGAGAAGGTACATGATAGTCTGAGATATATTGTGCACACAAGGGCAGGTTCTCTGATGCTGAGGGACTTGCCCTGTTTTGCAGGATCTGCAGCCCCTCTACTGCCACATAAGAATCCACTGATGATTCTTCCTCTTCCGAAGGAAGCACATCCAGACACTGGACAATCTCTGTTCCACTGACTCTAGAGATTACCTGTTCTGTACAGCTCTGGAATAAGTCAACCTCATTAACACTGTCATTCTCATTTTCTTGGGATTTAGCAGAACCAATATCACACTCAGAACTGGACATTTCTTTTGCTGCACACACCGTCAGAATTTTATGAGAATTAGAAGAGTTCTGATATTCTAGGTTAATTATTCCTGTGTCTGAAGCCATATAGCTCTGACCTAAAGTATTTTGAAACATATGCTCAAAAACATGATCTCTATGTATTGCTCCCATTTCTTGGTTTGACATCATCATGATTTTGTCATTCTGAGGGTCATCTGCCTCTTGAATGTCTAAAACAGCTGCAGGCTTCAGAGTTTCCACAGCTGACGTATTATTTAAAGTTTCCAATTCTCTGTCAACAACAGAGCAACTGTCACTTGCTACAATATCACTACTTTCTTTTACTGCTTCCTCATTTGGCATAAGGCAGTTGTGCTTTATAGCTGAAGTCAGCTCATCTTTGCAGATCTCATTTTTTGTCTCAGAATGCCAAACATTAGCAAGTTCTACACCTGGCACAAATGGTTTGCTTACTTCCAGAGTTCTGTTTATAGTCATAGTTTGGGAAAGCAAACCCAGCTCTTCTTTAGAGGTTTTCTGACCTACATTCTCTAGTTTCTTTGGACTCATCACTTCTTGTGCAGAATTTGCACTATCTGGACTTTTACTCGAAGTACTGTCTTCTGGGATGCTGTTTATTGTAATACAGTCACTGTTTTCAGAACAGTTTTCTACTTCATGTAAATAGCTTGTCAGAATCAGTTTCTGCTGAAGACAGTCCTTTTTCTTTGCAGCCTCCGTAACAGATACAACCGCACATTGAGTTTCATGTACACACACACCAGCATCATGCTGCTCCAATAAATGCTCATTCTGTTCTTCTATTGATCTTTCCTTTTCCATTAAATTCTCTTTATAATCATTAACTGATGGCACTGGAACATTTTTCATAGCTTCATTTATTTCTTCTGTGACTTGTATTTGAATGCAAGGTTCAGAATGCCCAGAAGTTTCATGTTTAGCTGTTTCTTCAGGGCTGTTAACAACACTGATCTCCATCACTTCCTCATCATTGTCAGAGTTTGCACAATTTCCAGGTACTGACTTACCAGCTACAGGAGCTAGTGGCTTGGAATCTAGGTTGCCTCCACAGTCTACTTCAAATGGGCCTGAAATATCGACACTGCTATCAGAAAGATGAGCTTTGAAAATTGCTCTTCCATTTGGGTCGCTATCATGTATCTCTACAGCAACCCTGGAGTGAGGAAAAGGTACTGAAGTTCCCTGCCTGTGACAAATTACAGCAGGAGGTTGTGTTTCTGTTTCACCATTGTCTTGTCTCTCATTCAGGAATGGCCTGTAAAACTTTGGCATGCTTCGTGATGTGCCGCCACTTGGTGCCGAACAACAAAAGTCAGAATTAGCCAGTTCTGCTGTCCTTGCATTTTCCTGAAACAAAGACGACTGCGCAGTTTCAAAGACATGTTGTTGAGAAGACTCTGCAGAGACTGCTGAACTCTTCCTGTGGGCATATTCAGGTGAAGCAGAACGTACAATCTGAGAATTAGGTCTACTGCAGTCTTCCAGTGAAGAACTTGGTGTTGCAGTTGATCTACGTGTTGCAGGCATTTCTAATTTGTCGGAAGTCACATTAACGGAAGTTATACACCGAGAAGATTTAGCTGAAGATGATGCTGATGCAGCTGATGTTAATGGCAGAGTCACAGTGACTGTGGGAGGCTGCACATCACCACGGTGTTTGGAGGATTTAGATAGAACTATACTATTTGGGACTACTTGAGAAGGCCGTGCTAGCTGGGATACAATGGGAAGGCCAACGTTCTTCTCAAACACTAGACCTGAGCTGTACACTTGTGGTCCTTCAGGAGGCATCAAGAGTGGTAAATTAATCTGTAGGAAAGAGACAAGAGTCAGCACCATAGAGTGTTAAGTATAAGTAACTGAGAAGGCATTCACCTTGCTTTTATGCATTACGTGTGATGAAAACCCTCATGTAGCAGGGATGACTTGACATTTCATATCTACTAAATCCCTCTTCACCATCACCCACTTACTTAGTGCCACATCCCTTTATGCTCCCCAAATTATTACATAGAAGAGAGACTTTTTGACTGGAGGGATTCCTTCATCCTCATATGCAGCTGGTGACTCAAGTTTTATATTAGGGGAGCTGGTATTTATTGCACTTTAAGTGCTGCATTCCAGGAACTGGTCTAAATTCCAGTCGCACTTCTTTTTCATTCTGTCTGGCCAAAGAAGGCACCCTTGAAAGAAGTTAAAAGAAATGCAAGGATGATCAGAGAGAATTCAGCAAGAGAAGGGGGAAGGAAACAGTACTTAGTGAAGACAAGATCAAGGAATTTGTACATAAATAACTATCCATTGTATTTCCATTTATAATAGAAATGCATTTATTATAACTGAACCTTAAAAAAAAAAAAAAAGTACATAAACAGTAAGAAATTTTTGTAACCATTGTCTTTCCTTCCCTAATTCCCCTTCTTCTTTGTTGCCATCATTCATTGTATCTTGTCTAAAATTTAGAAAGTAAGTACACCCAAGTACAACCTGGGTCTTTTTTCTCCGAACAGCATCTATTACACTTGTGTACTGAACAAGAGCATGACTCTTGCAGTGAGCAGCGGAACTGATTGAAGAGGTCAGAGTGAATTTCACATACTTCCACTCTTAGTTTTCTCAGCTGAAAGAAACAACACTGGACACACAATGAAATACCCTGAGTGCCGTTACCTATGCTTTGCCTCACCTGGGGTAGCGAACTCTGTATCTTTTCATGTGCATTTTGCAGCTGATCGATCCTACAGTAACAACGTTCAAACTGAAACAGAAGTGCAAGAGGTTTATCTGAAACACAACTTCACTTTAATTCAAGATCCAGAAAACTAAAATGAGGAGGCCTAATTCTTTGTAAACTGTGTAATTTACTGCTAATTAAACAAATGTCAACTTTCAGGTTGTGAAGGAAGTCAAGTTTTTTCAGATCTTCCCATTTTAATGCAAGTTAGTCTTATATAGTAATCGTTAAAAGGTGGCTCATTCCCAGAGTTTGTAAGATAGACAGTTATACTGATGTATTAAAAGAACCAAAGTGACCAGACTACTAAATTTACGGGAGTTCTCTTCTAGATTACTAATGAGAACAGGGTCCTCAAACGTTGATCTGCTAAGAGGACCTTGCCAGGACGACAAGAGCAACAGCTAACTTATGTAAGATGGATCAGATCACGGCCACGCTCACCCACACTGCAACAAGCACAGGACATTAGATTGAAATGGAGCACAGCATGCTGGGACTCATAGTTCCCAGGGCCTGCCTCATATTCAGGAGGAGGACAGCCCAGGTGGCGCTGTTTAACACTGTGGGTTACACTTGACCCAGGAGCCACGCTTTGACTACTACACAACAAATCAAAGAAGGAATAAAACATACCAGAAAGTAAAATTCTGAATTTGGCTGACGAACTTGTGTTCCAGGCTTTATATCTTTCCCCGCAGGATGTCCAAATGTAACAGTATCTCCTTCCTGTAAGTTAACTGTACCTGAAAATTTAAAATGAAAACAAAAAAATATATATTACACATCATAACGAACATTTATCATTCTTTTCATAGATTCAAAACAGCTGTTGTTGGATGCATTATATCAGGCAATAAAAAAGCCATAATGTAAATGTTAAATAAGCAAATAAATGAAATAAATAAAGTGGTCTATTATGTTACTCTAACATCTGATCCTAAAGAGAGGAATGCCCGGGGTACACTTGGACACCCTTGAACATCATCTTTCCACACTCACCATTGACTCTAACATCATTGACATAAACGCCTGTCAAGCTGGAATCCACAAGTCTGTAAGTAGTAATGGTTCGAATCACTCTGGCATGAATCCGGGACATGTAATCTTTTCCTCCTGAAACTGGACAACTGATGGAATAGTCCGCAACATCTTTGTTTCTTCCAATCAGAGTAACTGCCTTATAAAAACTTTAAACAACATTTAAAAAAACTAAGTCAGATTTTTTGTTCTCTGTAGCTTCTTCTGCAGAAGTTAGGATTTCATGGACAGCAATGTGGTCACAAGAGGCTGGAGACAACACATCTCACCCTACAACAAATAGGTGCAGTAGAATTTCTGAGGTCTATTGACTGAATTATAATTAGAGTAACAACAAGAGTCGTGTGGCACCTTAAAGACTAACAAACTAACTCCACAAAAGCTTATGCCCAAAGAAATTTGTTAGTTTTTAAGGTGCCACAGAACTCTCGTTGTTTTTGCTGTGCATAGACTAACATGGCTAGCCTCCTGGAAATTAGCGTAATGTATTTTCATCGTCTGATGACCACTAACAGAGAAGATACATGGATCAAAACTAAGTCAGCATGGTAGGGAGTGGTTTCAGGGAACATATGGGCTCGTATTTTCAGAAATAACTAGTGATTATGGGTGCTTTGATCTTTGGCTGCCCAACTTGACACACATTAGAGGAGCTCAGTGGGGGAGGGGAGGAGGGACAGGTATTCAACACACAAAGAAGTCCACAGAATACTGTGTGGGCTAAGTTGGCAGACAGACCGCTGATCTTACGTAACATTTTTATTAGTGGTCTAAAAAAAGAGCGAACAGCTAATAAATTAAATTCAAAGGCAATAATAAATTAGGAGTCAAACACCATGAGCAGCACAGAAATAATACTATAAAGGAACCAAGAAAAATTACAAACATAAGCGTAAGAGATTCAACTTATACAAATTTAGTTTATGTATCTGGGGAAAGACAATCAACAAAAATCCCACTGCGCTGACAATGCCAAGGCTGTTCTGTCAAATACCCAGAGTGACAAAGTCCAAATTCTCTAAGCAAGCTGGGAGAACCAAAGATTTGTGAGGGGGGTGGTCAGGCTTTTAGGTTGATCAGCTGGTACCCAAGCCAAGCCCTCAAGAAGTTCTGGGACCCATGCTGCTTGTTGAGGGAAATGTGATTCAATTTATAAAACTGAGTTAAATATTTTCAAACTAAAATAAAAATCAAGAAAACATAAAGGTAATCTACTAGTAATAATATTAAACTAACCTAAGAACATGCTCCACCAAATAAAGCTCACCCCATAGCAAGTTAGTCTCTATACTTGGCAGCCTACTGCATGGACCATCGCTCTCATATCAACACAACCTGTAAATACAAGTGTTCGTTCTTGGCTAGCACACCCCAAGAACCGTCTGACACAGTACTCACTGGATAACCTCGGCAACACTGGACACGGCAGCTCTGCGACCTATCCTGCGCAGATGACAGTGGCTTGGCTCTCCAGGGTGCGTCTGACAGATTGTTGCCATTTCAGACAATACAAGCTTGCTTTACGTCTGGGAGTGGGCAACAAAAGAAAATAAAGTCAATGAAGCCTGTAAGTGTCACATTGCTTTACCTGCAACATTCAGTGCATTTACCCCAGGAACATCAAATGTCACCCCACAGAGACTGAACCAAAGAAGAAGTCCGGGGTCAAACGTGCAGAACCAAGTTCCATGGCCCACAAGCAAAGAATTCTTCCTAGGTTCCCTCAGTTGTATAATGCTTCTAGCCAGAGGATCCCCACGGGCTTTAAAAACTGTGTAGAGGCAACACCGTTCCCATCACAGAAATATAACCAACTCTGGTGTAGAACGTTGCTGATCTTGCACAGTATTATACATTCATTATTAATTTTCTGCTCCGAAAAGAGAATATCCTTTTCATAAAAATGAACAAGGAGTCACAGCTACCCCTCTGGAACGTATCCTTTTCATAGATTATTTTGATTCATTTTGAACCTGCTGCCCACTGATTTCATTTGGTGCCCCATGTTCTTGTGTTATATGATGAATAACACTTCCTTATATACTTTCTCCACACCAATCATGATTTGATAGACCGCTATCAGATCCCCCTGAGTTATCGCTTTTCCATCTGTGAAGTCCCAGACGTACTAATCTCTACTCATATAGGGAAGCTGTCCATACTCTTTTCCGTTGCCCTTTCCTAAACCTTTTCCAATTCAATATGTCTTTTCTGAGATGGGGTGACCATCTCTGCATAAAATATTCAAGACGCAGGTGTACCCTGGATTTATATAGTGGCAATTCAACATTTTCTGTCTTATTAACTATTCCTCTCCTAACAATTCCCAACATTATTAGTTTTTTTTGTCTGCTACTGCTCACTGAGTGGATGTTTTCAGAGAACTGTCCAAGATCTTTGTCTTGAGTGGCAACTGCTAGTTTAGAGCACATCATTTTAAATGTATAGTTGGGATGATGTTTTCCAATGTGCATTACTTTGCATTTATCAATGGGGAATTACACCTGCAACTCTCTTGCCAGTCACCCAGTTTTGTGAGATCCCTTTGTAACTCTTCGCAGTCTGCTTTGGACTGACCCATCTTGAGTAGTTCTGGACCATCTGCAAATTTTGCCATTTCACGGTTCACCTCTTTTTCAGATTTACAAACGTTGACCAGTACGATCCCAATAAAGACTGCTGAGGGACACCATTATTTGCTCCTCTCCATTCTGAAAGCTGACTCCACTCAAAACTGAAATCCTTGGTGTCCTCTCTTTAAACCAGTTACTGATTTGGAAGAGGACCTTCCCTCTTATCTCATGACCACTTACTCTGGTTAAGATCTTTTAGCAAAGGACCTTGTAAAAGGCTTTTTGAACGTCTAAGTGCATGATGTCCACTGGATCCCCCTTGTCCATGTGCTTGTTGGCCCTGTTAAAATATTCTGCAACGCTCTAGTCCTGTGGTTCCAAACCCATGGGGGCTTTTCAAACTGCCCACACTTTTCTCCCGCTGGCAGCCAAAGGTAAGTGCTGCCTGAGGACCCAGGCAGAACGTGTTGCCAAAGGGCTAACAGACTGGTGCAGACTCCTTGCTGTGGCCAAGGGGAGGGGAGATCAGCTCTTCTCTACCCCTGGCTGTAGTAGGGAGCCTGGCAACGCACTCCACATGGGACCCTAGAAGTTGGCATCCCTGCTGGAACCAGAGGGAGGAGAGATCAACACTCCCCTCTCACAGCTCCAGAAGAGAGCAAAGCACTCTGCCTGGGTATCTAGGCACCGGGTGCTGGCTGGAGCCAGAGGGAGGGGAGCTGCAGCCTAGGGATCCAGGTGGAGTGCAGGGTTACCAGCTGCAGCCAGGGAGACGGGATGCCCTCCGTGTTGAACTCCTTCCCATAGCTGCAATGGGGAGGCGAGAAGGGGGATGCAGGCAGAATACAGTGGCCCTTCATGGTTATAAAAATCATTTTAGGGGCCCTCGAGTCAAAAAGGCTGGGAACTGTTGATCTAGTCTGACCTTCTGTTTAACTAAGAAAGAGACCTTCTCCCAAATAATCCTAGAGCATAACTTTTAGACAATCATTTGATCTGGATTTAAAATTGTCAATGAAGGAGAATCTACCACAACCCTTGATAAATTGTTTCATCGGTTAATTACCCTCACTATTAAAAACGTATGCCTTATTTCGATCTGAATTTGTTTAGCTTCCACTTCCACACCAAGTAGACCACGTAATGTTGGCTCTTTCTCTACAAGATTGAAGAGGTCATTATAAAATGTGTTCCTTATGTCGATACTGACAGACAACAGCCAGGCCACCCCTTAATGTTCTTTCTCTAAGCTCCTGAGGTCTAACTCTAAATAGCATATCTTCCAGTCCTTTAGTCTTTCTCATGAATCTTTTCCGAACCCTCTCCAATTTATCAACAACTGTCTTGAATTATGGACACCAGAGCTGGAACAGAACTCCAGCAATGATTGCATACAGTGCCAAATACAGAGGTAAAGCAGCATCTCTACTCCTACTTGGGATTTCTGAGGACTCTGCAAACTTTATGGGTGATGATTTTATGTTTCCTTCCAGGTCATTCCTAAAAATGTCCAACTACCAGAGAGGCCAAGAATGATCCCTGCAGGAATCCACTGCAAACATACCTGCTCGGCGATCCCCAGTTAGCCAGCTCTAATTCCACATAATATATGCCATGTTACAAAAACTAGCATGAGATAAAATTATCAAAATGTTTTGCTATACCAAGTCAAATACCTTACAAAAACCCAACTCTCTTACATATCAACCCTATTACATTTATCCACCAGATCCGTAATCTCTTTAAAAATATATTGATACGGTGCATAAACCCTTGCTGATTGACATTAATTAGAATACCGCTTTAGTTCTTTACTAACTTACTCTCCTATCAGCTGATCCATCATGCCGACACAACAGTAGCAGCTATTTAGGCCAGAAGACTTTGACCAGAGCACCGAGTTAACAGAAGTTAGTTAATGAACACTGGACTAGACCTTGGTGTTAACGTCTCGTCTGACAGACCAGCTCCAGCAGCACAGCAACTCTCAGCAACATACAAACGTAAGGAGCAAGCCAGTGGCGTTTACAAAGGCAAGTGGGTATTTTGCCTACACAGGGGACTGAAGGATTGGCCCCTGCCTGGAAGTGCCACTAAATCAGCAAGTCTACAGTCCAGGTATTCAGTCACGGGGGTGGGAGGGAATCCATCCCACACAAAGGTCCAAAAGCTCGTATTGATTTTAAATCGGTATCTTGTGGCTAGTAGCTTACCTGTGTCATTTGAAGAGGCTACTATATTCATTACTAACAGATGAGCACAGGTGGCCACTGCGATCTGGATCGTTTCTTACCTACTAGCCCTTAAATATTCCAGCATTTGGGTTAAATTAATAACTCCTTACTCATCAAAAGCAGAAACAGCAACAAGGACTGAAGCTACATTTAAAATCCGGTGTGTTAAAACTTCCTACTTCTCCAGCACCAGTACGCAGAGAACCTTAAAACTTGTTACCCCAGGGCTCGACAAAACCCGGGTACCAGGTTGCCCTGGAGCCTGGGAATTGTACCCTGGCGCCTAGCTGCACCAGAATACTCCAGGGGGCAGAACGCCCCTTGGTGACGATTTAAAAAAAAAAAAGAGAGCTGTAATCTCACTGGAACAGAGACAGTGTCTTCCTAATGCAGTGGTTCCCAAACTTTTTACCCCACGCCCCTTCTCACCCTGTCTCCGCCCCACCCACCCCCTTTCCCGCAGGAGTGGCTGGGAGTGGGACCAGGCGGTGCTCCCTCCTTTCTAAATTGTACTGCTTTACACCCACAACTTCTTCCCCATCGAGTTTTTTCCGCATGAAGATCGACACAAAAATCCAGAAAGCTGCCTTACATATCGCTATAACAGAGACTTTTGAGACACGTGGTAAAACCCAGCTTACACCAGCACAACATGTGTCAACTTGGGCAATCTTCAAATGGACATAGAAGCTCTTTACACCAACACCCCACGCAAAGGTGGAATACAAGCCATTAGAAGAACCATCAAAGATGATGCCACAGCAAATCTTGTGGCTGAACTTTGTACTCACCCACAACTATTTCAGATTTGAAGATGATTTGTACCTTCAAGTCAGCGGCACTGCTATGGGTACCCGCCTGGCCCCACAATATGCCAACATCTTTATGGCCGACTTAGAACAGCGCTTCCTCACATCTCATCCCAAAGCACCTCTACTTTACCTACGCTATATTGATGACATCATCATCTGAACCCATGGTAAAGATGCCCTTGAAGATTTCCGAAGAGATTTCAACCATTTCCACTCCACAATCAAACTTAGCCTGGAACACTCCACACAGGAGATCCACTTTCTGGACACTACAGTGCAAATTAGTGATGGGCACATAAAGACCTCCCTATACCGCAAACCTACTGATTGCTATAGTTACCTACATCCCTCAAGCTTTCATCTAAGACACACACATGATCCACTACAGTCAAGCCCTGAGATATAACCGCATTTGTTCTGATCCTTTAGACAGAGACAGACACCTTCAGGATCTCTACCAAGCATTCTTAAAACTACAGTACCAACCCGCAGAAGTGAAGAAACAGATTGACAGAGCCAGACGGGTACCCAGAAGTTAACTACTGCAGGAGAAGCCCAAGAAAAAAACCAACAGAACACCATTGGTCACCACCTACAACCCCCAAGTCAGACTTCTTCAACACATCATCAAAGATCTACAGCCTATTCTACAAGATGATCCTTCACTCTCTCAAGCCTTCAGAGACAAACCTCTCTTCACTTAGAGACAGCCCCCCAACCTTCAATGGATACTCACCAGCAACTACAGATCAAACAACAGAAACATTAAAGCAGAAACATATCCCTGCAACAGACCACGCTGCCAACTTTGCCCTCATATCTACACTGAAGACACCATCACAGGACCTAATCAAGCCACCTACTCCATCAAGGGCTCATTCACCTGCTCATCCACCAGTGTGATTTATGCCATCATGTGCCGGAAATGCCCCCCCGCCTTATATATTGGACAAACAGGACAGTCTCTGCGCCAAAGAATAAATGGACACAAATCTGACATCAGAAATCACAACACTAAAATACCAATAGGGGAACACTGCTCACTCCATTGACTTGCTAATAGCTGTGCTGAAACAGACAGAATAACAAATCACAGTTTCAAAGAGAAACTGCAGAACTCGAATTTATATGCAAATTTGACTCAGTTGTCTTGGGGTTAAACAGGGACTATGGATTTTTCTCTCATTACAACAGGTGATTTGACCTCACCCTCCTCTATGTGCTGTTCCCCAGTGTTTGAATCCTAACACCTACTTTGATTTGCTGTTACAGCCTGACCTGACCCTATGTCATACACTTCCCAGCATTTAATTTCTTCCCATTCTGTAAGTTTCCTATCTTCAAAGCATCTGATGAAGTGGGATTTTCTCCCACGAAAGCTCATGTGATAAATAAATCTGTTAGTCTTTAAAAGTGCCCCAGGACTCTTGTTTTTCTGTAATAGATTAACACGGCTACTCCTTTGGAACCTGACTATATCTCACAGCTTCTCTGGGCTGATGCAATCACCACCAGGAATGCAGTCTTTAATGAGAGACTGTGCAGGGACCATTTCATTCATGATGGCTCCACTACTTTGGCAAGCACCGTATTTAAGTCACCAGACAGAGTATCTCAGGCCATGTACACACGATCACTTTATCACTCATTAACAGTCATTACCGCGCGATCCCAACAACAGCGTACACACGTGTGATTGGGCTGTTGCACGTTAATTGCCTTGTTGTAGCTCAATACAAAAACCACCTCGACGAGGGTGGTAGCAGTTAACGCGGAACACTGTTGCGCCTTTCGACTCGTGTGTACGCTTACCGCGCAATGATTGGCCTCCGGAAGTGTCCCAGCATTCCAAAGTCGTCTGGTCTTCCCCCCACCCACTCTGTGGCCGTGACGAAATAGTCCCCGCCCTGTTTCGATTCCCGGGATTTTCAAATTTCTCCTCTGTTTCACTTCCTGTTCTCTTCCTCGTGGAGTGGAGTGCAGCTCTGATCTTCACTAGCAATGGCGGCCCATCGTGGAAGACGTGCACCCATTTGGAGCACAGCAGAGGTGCTAGACCTGATCAGTATCTGGGGAGAGTCTGCTGTGCAGGCGCAGCTACGCGGCAGCAGGCGAAATTTCGATACATATGGCATAATTTCTCAGGCCATGTCAGAGAGAGGTTATGAGAGAGACACTGTGCAGTGCAGATCAAAGATGAAGGAGCAAAGAATAACCTATCACCGAGCGAAGAAGGCAAACTGCCGTTAGGGATCAGCGCCTGCTACATGCAGGTACTACAAGGAGATCGAAGCCATCCTCAGTGGGGACCCCACAACCAGTGCAATGAGTCCTGTAGACACATTGGCCCCCCCCATCCACTGAATGCCAGAGCCGAACAGGATGAGGACGTGATCAATGAGGAGATGGAGGATGACCTGGAGGAGAGCACAACAGCGTGTAGCCAGGAGCTCTTCTGCACCCCCGCTGAGACATCCACCCAAGACATGAATTGCAGCGTGTCCTCTGAGGCGGCAGAGGGGGGTTCAGGTAAGTTTCTCTTCCGTGCAGCTATGGCTCCTGCTAAAAAATCATTGTCCGGGGCGGGGGTGCTTGCTGTCTCGGTCCCCGCTGTGCACGCTCTTTACTCTGCATTCATTAGAAGTGCATCAACACAAGCAGTGATTGTCAAAAAATCATCTGTATTTAGGTCACTAAAGGTTTCCTCGATGTACCTCCAGAGCCTCCTACTCAGGTTAGATGGGATAGCGTATGTGTCTACGCCCCCGAATAAGGATACTCGGCCTCGCCAGCTGCAAAGCACAGCACTAGGAACCATGGCAGCACACAGTGCAGCAGCATACAGTCCCGGCTGGCATCCGGTGGCATGTAGGATATGTATTCTAGCTGGCAGGGGCACTCTGAGGAGAGAGATATCGGGTTCCATCTGTGTGCCCTGTGCAGAATGTTAGCCCCCAGTAAGCTTTCTATTAGGACGTACCTTGTCCGCTTCAGCGAAGCATAGGATGTTTACTGCCCTGCACCTTCCAGTGGAATGTGCTACTGGAAGGTTACATTGGTTATCTAGGCTATGTGTTAACAGTAGCTTTATTATTTTTTTTTTATTAGATTCGACCTTCACAAGGCCGGTGTCTACCCCAGCTGACCGCATGAGAAACATTCGGCGGCGTGCTTGAAGAAACAGGGAGGATATGTTTCAGGAGCTGATGAAAACAACAGAGGCATCCACGAGGGAGAATCGAGCCTGGAGAGAGGAATCCCAACAGAGGAGGCAGAAACACAGGGACGAACTGATAAGCGTCATGAAGGAGCAAACAGAACTGCTCAAGAGCATGATTGCTCTGCAGACCCAGGCAATTAATGTACGGGGTCCACTCCAGACACTTCAGCCGTGTCTGCCTCCCACACCCCGTAGTCCTTCAAAGCATTTATTTGAAGGCCACCCGTCCCCCTGGTACACTGCAACATCCAGTCCCTCACAGAGCTACTTTTTAGAGACCCGCAGCTACACCCACCTGCAACCCCTCCAAAACCCCCCAACTACGCCACCTCCTTTATCTTTTAATAAAAACAGTAACAAAAAATTTGAAGAGTGGCTTTATTTGTACACAGTGAAAATCTCATAAGGTGCACCTGATGCGTCCTTGAAGTGAACTGCAGGAGGGCATCATTGAAATGCTCCATGAGTGCCTCCCTTATGCGAGCAGCTCCTCGTTGGGCCCCCCTAATACTCCTAGTGGCTGGCTGTTCGTATGCTTCCTCGAGGCGCTATGCTTCCATAGCCCACCCCGGGGAAAACTTTTCTCCCCTATTTTCACAAATGTTATGAAGGACACAGCACGACGCAATCACAGCAGGGATGTTGTCCTCCGCCAAGTCCAGCCTCCCATACAAACAGTGCCAGCGCCCTTTTAAGCGGCCTAAGGCACACTCCACAATCATTCTGCAGCGGCTCAATTGGTAATTGAACCACTCCTTGCTGCGATCCAGGTTCCCGGTGTACGGCTTCATAAGCCATGGCATCAGTGGGTATGCTGGGTCTCCAAGGATGACTATGGGCATCTCCACATCCCCCACAGTAATTTTTTGATCTGGGAAGAAGGTACCCCCTTGCAGCTTCCGGTACAGACCAGTGTTTCTGAAAATGCAGGCATCATGCACCTTTCCCAACCACTCAGCATTGATGTCCGTATAATGCCCCTTGTGATCCACGAGTGCTTGCAGCACCATGGAGAAGTAGCCCTTCCTGTTTATGTACTTGGTCGCGAGATGGTCTGGAGCCAAAATCGGGATGTGTGTGCCATCTATGGCTCCCCCGCAGTTAGGGAATCCCATGGCAGCAAAGCCATCCACAATCTCATGAACATTCCCAACGTCACCATCCTCCATAGCAGAACGCGATTGATGGCTCGGCACACTCGTGAGAGGGCTAATCCGACGGTGGACCTCCCGACTCCAAACTGGTTTGCAACCGACCAGTAGCAGTCAGGAGTCGCCATCTTCCAGACAGCAATCGCAACACGCTTCTCCACGGTTAGGGCTGACCTCATGTTGGTGTCTTTACATCGCAGGGCAGGGGCCAACTCTGAACACAGTTCCAGAAAGGTTGCTTTCCGCATTCGAAAGTTCTGTACCCACTGCTCGTCATCCCACAGCTGCATAACAATGCGATCCCACCACTCGGTGCTCGTCTCTCGCGACCAGAAACGGCGTTGCACCGTGTGCAGATGATCGGTGAAGGAGCTGAGCAATGCGATGCTGTTGCTCTGCTGGGCATCGATCAGCCCCTGCTCCTCGGCGTCCACGTCTGACTCGGAGCTCATTGCGTACTGAGCAACCAGCTGAGATGTATTTAGAATGCTGACAGTGGAGATCAGAGCAGGATCCATCCTGTCACAGTTGTGATTGCTCGCAAGTAGTGCGTCACTGCACTGTTGAAAATAGGCACGAGTTGATATTGGCAACGAGGAAGACGCAAGGGGAACACAGTGCACCACGGGAAAATGAGAGTTTACCCATGGCGCTTTGCGTTCCTTTCCTTCATCCCAGGATTCCAAGCGCCGATTGAGGAAAAATTGAACTGTGGGATAGGTGCCCAGAATTCATTGCGCTACACCACGATATTGCAAAGAATTCTGTTGCGTTGCAAGGAACGACGTGTGTACGCGCTCTCCCGCAACAAAGGTCACATGCTTTTTATAACGCGATTGCCATGTTGTGCTTTAATCTGATCGTGTATACATAGCCTGAGAGACAGGAGGAAAGACTTGAAGCAGGGTGAGCATATAGCAGTTATAGTTAGGAAGAGAAAGACTGTACTCCTATGAACTTCTTCAGAGCAGAGTTACTGAGAAGAGCCCAGGAAAAAAAGAACTGGAAGACTTTCCTTCAACCTTACCCTGGTGAAGAACAATTTCCACATCAACCAACAATGGTTTCTGGGAAAGGGCTTCCTGATCTCCAGAAATTTTTAAGGGAGGGTGGGGGGGGGGGGGGGAAACAGTCCAGAGACAGTCCAAGTTTCTGAACAGCTAGAATCTAGGCGGTCAGACTAAGGAGCACTGGATCAGGAAACACACACTGTCTCTAGGACAACCTGGTCCACTGGAAAAGCCACCACCACACACTGGTCCTTGTCTCTTCACTATTCTATTGTACTCAGTACCTATCTCAGCAATCCTGACTTACCCTTTGAAGAATCCAGCCTATTTAAACACAACTTCCACAACTGGGAGGATGCTAGGGCCACCTTCAGATCCTGGGGCCTTTATCAAGATGTTTAATTCTCTAGGTAGTTGGTCCAAAAGAAAACTGTGTTTGTTTCAGGTGAGAAACTTAGCAAATGCTACTCCGTAGTTAACTATTCTCATCTGATACTTAGTTTATGACTTCCGTCCCAAGGAAGAAGTAGTGATGAACAAGAGGAACAAACAAGCTGATATCTGTCCTTCCAAAATGTAGTGCTTTGCACTTGTCGTTATTGAATTTCGTTCTGATGATTTCAGAATAATTCTCTAATTTGCCACGATCATTTTGACTTCTTAGCCTATTCTCCATAGTGCTTGCAACCCCTTCCCCCAGTGTAGCAGGGTGCGGCTGGCCAGGCTGGGCTAAACTCTGCTACTGAGCCCTAATTAGGGGGAGGAGGGAGCCAGCTGAGTAGCTGGCTAACAATCTGAGATGAGGAGCAACTGTGGAGCCTGGTAAAAAGCTGCAAAACCAAGAGCCAAACTCCCCAAACACTGATGGGTGGGACTTAAACCAGTCTCCCTATCAGTCACAACCAGGCTTCTGGTTCCCCACACCGGGCCCCAAGAAGTCTGCCCAAAATAGAAACAGCCCCTTTATCGCACTCCAGCTCCTCTGGCTCCCACCTAGCCACACGGTCCCTTAAAGAAATAGTTTCTCCTGACCCCAAAGGGCCAGCCACAGCACACAGAACAATATAGGTTTGGATCTTACCTAAAATATCACATCAACAGTCAGTCCTTTAGCAACTACAACTAAAGATTTAATATAAAAAGAAAAGAAACAAAATATAAGAGATGTTAAAGGGTCGAAGTGAATCACATACATACAAATGATTTAGAGTCCATGGAAAGCAGTTTGCAGGTTTGTTCCTCTGGTAAACACCCAGCACCCGGGTGGGCCTCAGTCCTGTGTCCAGTCGCAGAGGAATAGTTCCAGAGGTGGGTGTTGGCTGTAGACTGGGGACTTGAGACAAGATGGAGTCAGGGCTGCTGCCTTTTATCACCTCTGGCCTTCCCCATGCTGTGTGCAGTTCTTCCCAATCAAATTGGAGTTAAGTCACATGGTCATTCGGGGTGACTCACTGGGTGTGTTTCTCCCCAGGCCCATTGTACGGGTCCTCCCTTAATGGGCCATCAAGGAGACAATGGCTGCAGACCTGCAGTCTGGGGTGTTTCTCGGAATCACACAATTTGGGTACAGATACAGCTAACACATTCGTATCTTCCAACACAGATATGATACCTACACATAGACAAAATAATCATTTCTAGCAAGATACACCCTTTCTGTTGATATCAAACATGACATAGCTCCTATGGATTATGGCAATTATGAGATATTGTTACAAAATAATATCATAAATGGCCCCCTAAATCCAGACAGCGTCACAACAGCTATTGAAAAAAATTTTGCAACAGCAGAAGACTTCAGAGAGGAAGATTTATTAACCATATAGCACTGTGGTATTTCCATTCTGTGGCAGTTGGGTTCCTTGAGGGGAAAAGTCCCCTTCTACTGAGATAGCAGTGTTTCTGATGTGCCTCTTCCCAAAGCAGACAGGGCAGTTTCAACACAAGATCCACTTCCTGTAAGTTAACTTTGTCCAGATGTCCTTAAAAAGAAACTCTAAATCTCAAAGACTTTGGCAGTGTTACTTTTTCCAAAAAGATGTGAAAGGGAACGTGTGGTTCAGATTCTGAATCAGCTGGAAGACACTTTTTTGCAGTTTCTGTAGCACTCTCCTCTTCTCCCTCCCTAGAGTCTTTTCTAATGAGATCATCTTCACAATGAACAAGTATCTAATCATTTTTTGAAACATCTTCTCTCAGCTGGAAAAATATCCTTTTTCTTGTCAAGTATGAAAACCTTGTGAGCAGAGCCTTTAAAATATGATAAGTCAGTGGAAATGTTACCCCCAAAAGAACAGGCCAGTTTTCTCCTAAGTTTGAGACAATTTCTTGAACTCTTTTTAAAATTTTACTCCTTAGGGAAGATGAGGATTGGAAACCTGAGTCAGTCAAATGACTAGTCCTGTGAACCTATTGCTAAGAGGCATCTCCTCATCTTTGCCCATTTAAAAGTGGTTCGAATGCCTGTAAGGAGACAATGCAGTTACTGCCTGGGGCTCATGAGATTGCAGCCTGTGAGGAAGAAGTGCTCTCTACATCAAATCCAAGTACTCCCTGGCCTAAAAACCAGAGGATTGCTCACCTGTAAGCATCCTTCTTCGAGATGGGCTGCTCACATACATTTGAATGTAGTGCCCGGTCTCTCAGAACCTTTTTGCCCTAGCCTATCCCCGTAGGGTCAGCGGCCACCGCCCCCGGGAGTCCTGCACTCGGGCCGCGGTATATAGGTGGCACGGACCCTGCCCCCCCCTTCAGTCCTTTCTTTGTGATAACTCTGAAGGCAGGGATGGAGAAAGGGTAGCGAACTTATGCGAGCAGCCCATCTCGAAGGAGGACGCTTACAGGTAAGCAATCCTCCATTCTTCTTTGAGCGCTGCTCACAGCCATTCGGATGTAGGTGACTCACGAGCCTCGTGTAGGATGGTGGGCGGCGTTAGCCTTTCCCACCTGTAGCACGGCCCTGCCGAAGGCTGCGTCATCTCTTGCTTGTTGCACTATGGCATAGTGTGCTGTGAATATGTGTATCGAGGACCAGGTTCCAGCCTTGCAGATCTCCTGGACTGTTACTTGCGCTAGGAACGCTGCCCGAGGAATGGGCTTTGACAGGGCTGGGCAGAGGAATTTTGGCCCAGCAGTAGCAATCCTTAATACAGCTCATTACCCAAGATATGCGCCGAGATGTTACTGCTTGGCCCCTCAAGAGCTGTGACTGAAGCGAAAAGCTGTGTCACAGAATCATAGAATAATAGGGTTAGAAGGGACCTCACAGTCATCTAGTCCAACCCCCTGCTAAAAAGCAGGACACCTTTAAGCCTGAATGTTATACATTACACCTGAACATCACCTGACACTGCCAAGGTGGGGCTTGGTCCTCACGCCTTTGTGGGGAGGCAGTTTGCCTCTGGGAGGTAGAGATCAAGCACAATATGCAATTGATCGCATCTCACCTGCCTGGGGTGAGGAACAATGAAGCAGATGGACTCAGCAGATGGTTCCTGCCTCAGTACAGTCTTCCAGGAATGGGGCCAGTGGATCTCTTTATGTCCAGCATGAACAGCAACTGCACCTGGCTCTGCTTCCTTGGGAGAGAGTTGGAGGTGGGATGAGGGCTCCCTGTCAGACACTAGTGAGATGGGAGGGGCCCCTCTTTTATGCCTTCCCTCCAATTCCCCTGATCCACAGGGTCCTACTCAAAATCAAGAGGGACAAGGCGAACATCATCCTAATAGCCCCTGTGTGGCCGTGCAACCCTGGTACAGCATGCTCCCTGTGCTCACCAGGTCCCCCCATGGACACTCCTCATCAGGGGGGACTTGCTAATCCAGGACAATGGTCGCCTCCTACACCCAGACTTGCTCTCTCCTGGTCCTATCCTGGAAGGTGCCCTTCTTGGTTGCCATCACTTCAGTAAGGCAGGTGTCGGAGCTGAGGTCACTGGCATCAGAACCCCCTTACACAGTGTTTTTCAAGGACACGGTTCAACTGAGGCCTCACCTGGCCTTCCTGCCAAGGGTGGTGTCCTCTTTATGTGTCAACTGGGGCATATTCCTATCTGTGCTCTTCACTGAATCACACTTGACACAGAACCAGAGGAGGTAGCACACCTTAGTTCTCAGAAAGGCCCTCCATGTACATCCAGAGAATGGGGGCGCTTTGAAAGATGTTCCGATGTGCAGGAAGAACAGCAAATGTGGACGGCGACCAGCGTGGCTGAGCAGGGAACTCTGCGGGGAGCTGAAACATAAAAGGGAAGCTTACAAGAAGTGGAAGCTTGGACAGATGACAAGGGAGGCGTATAAAGATATTGCTCGGGACTGCAGGGGTAAAATCAGAAAGGCCAAGGGACAATTGGAGTTGCAGCTAGCAAGAGATGTGAAGGATAACAGAAAGGGGTTCTACAAGTATATCAGCAACGAGAAAAGGATCAGGGGTGGTGTAGGTCCCTTACTGAATGGGGCAGGTAACCTCGTGGTGGATGATGCGGAAAAGGCTGAAGTACTCAATGCTTTTTTTACTTCAGTCTTCACAGGGCGGGCCAGCTCCCAGGCTACTACACGGGGTAACATGGACTGGAGAGAAGAGTGGCCCTCGGTGATGGAAAGTCAGGTATGGGAACACTTAATGAAATTGGATGTGCACAAGTCCGTGGGGCCGGATGAACTGCATCCGAGGGTGCTGAGGGAGTTGGGGGAAGTGATTGCAGAGCCGCTGGCCATTATCTTTGAGAACTCATGGCGAACGGGGGTGGTCCCGGAGGATTGGAAAAAGGGAAATATAGTACCTATCTTTAAGAAAGGGAAAAAGGAGGATCCGGGGAACTACAGACCGGTCAGCCTCACCTCAATCCCTGGGAAAATCATGGAGTAGGTCCTCAAAGAATCCATCTTGAAACACTTGGAGGAAAACAGAGTGATCAGGAACAGTCAACATGGATTCACCAAGGGCAAATCGTGCCTGACCAACCTGATTTCCTTCTATGATGAGATGACTGGATTTGTGGATGCGGGAAGAGCTGTTGCCGTGGTATACCTTGACTTTAGCAAGGCTTTTGATACAGTTTCCCACAGCATTCTCGTCGGCAAGTTAAGGAAGTATGGGTTGGACGAATGGACCGTAAGGTGGATCAAAGACTGGCTAGATCAATGGGCTCAGTGGGTAGGAATCAATGGCTCGATGTCTGGCTGGCAACCAGTAACAAGCGGAGTGCCCCAGAGGGAAAACAAATCAGTCAACAGCATAAAGATGGGAAAGGCCAAAAAGCTGTTACATTACATAAGGCAACTGACCAGTACAGAGGCATGGTAAACTAGCTACAGAGAGGAGGGGGAGGATGACAGACCCCCAGCCCTCTGGCTACATAACCACACAGAGAGGAGGAGGAGGTTAACAAACCCCCAGCCCTCTGGCTAGATAACCGCAGGTGTGGGGCGAGGTCAGAGAGGCCCTCTGACCATCTCCAAATAATCAGAAAAAAACAGCTGTAACCCAGAAATGAAGAACACCAAGTCACTGCAATCTTTTGGGCCATAAAAGGAGGCTGGTTGGGGGAGGGAATTTGGAGTTTTTCTGTCTCAGTTTATTCTGAGGCAGAGGGGCTCTAGGACTGATCACCCCACAGCACTCCCCACCAGGCCCAGCAGGACGTGAACGGGCCGAGTGAAAAGGAACCTCGAAGGCCTGGCCAGCTACTGGGAAGATCAGACCAGCCATCTGATAACCAAAGGAAAGGTAAATTAAAGTGACAAGAGTCCAGAGTAGCGCCTGGCTCTTAAATGAGAAACTAACACTAAAAGTTCTAAGGTTTTCCCAGCTTTATGCTGAGACTCTTAAGTAAAGGAACAAAAACTGCACCAGCCTTGGGTTTGGAGTGATGTAGGAACGCGGAAGGTATAGCATTTTGCTTTGGGGATAATTGTGCTAGCATTTCTGCTTCTCTGCGTGTGTGCTTATAGATGCTCTTATTCTATCAATTATCATGTTGTGTTAGAGAGTGTGTGTGGTGAAATTATAAGCCGGTTACCAAGGCTGAGACTATATCTTGTGTACAACCGCACCAAACCCCCCCAGGGGTTTGAAAGCAAGGGTGCACAAGTGAACCTCGTGCCCAACTGGATCCCCTTCTTGTGTGAGTGCATAAACGGGCACCCTCTGTGCTTGGTGTCCGTGCTGCTCTAACTCTGCTGCAGGGGGAGGAAAGTGTGAATGGTGGATAACTGCTCACCAGGTCTGACACTAAATCCCGGTATGCAGGTGAACTCTGTGACCCAGCAGGTGTGAATGAGACCCCTATACAACAGCACAAAAACTCCTGTGTCATTGTGTGTTACATATGGGCTTGTGTTCTTGATTGCATTGGATTATGTGTATATTGGGCTCTGTTATGCTCTCTATGCCATGTGTTTAAAGCCAGACTGATGCAAAACCCTGAATCTGCATTCATGCAATAAGCAGCCTTGCAGTTTAGAGAGTTTGTGGATATATTGGATATTTATTGTACTGCTAATCACTTCCTTAACCTGTGTGATTGTAATCATAGTGCCTTAATAAATGTCACATGCATAGTAACTAGACAGAAATCATTGTTAGTGGTGTTCTTTGCCTAGGGGCTTTGGGAGCTTCCCAACATCCGCGTTTAAAAGGACCGGGTATTTGTTTAGGCACCCTTCCCCCTTGAGGGGATAAAGCTCTAACAGGCGGTTGATGTAGAACATTGCCACCATGTTGTCTGTGAGGACTTGTATTGTCCTGCCTCTGAGTTTGTCGAGGAACACTTTGCAGGCCATGCAGACCACCCTTAGCTCCTTGACATTGATGTGGAGTAGGTGCTCCCTCTGAGAACACCTTCCCTACGTTTTCAGGTTCGATGTGATGTGGACTCCCCACCCCATGTCCAAAGCATCTGTGATTAGGGTTGCTGAAGGGTTCTGGGCCTTGAAGGGAACCCCCTGCAAAGCAAAGTTCAGATCTTTCCACCCCCTGAGGACTTTGAACCCCTCCTCTGGAACAATGACCACCCATTCTAGGTAGGGTTTGCTTGGGTGGTAAACCCCTGCCAGCCAAGACTGCAGTAGCCTCCTGTGTAGTGGGGACCAGCCTTACCAGGTAAGTGGAGGCCGCCATGTGTCCCCACAACTGTAGGCAGTAGCTCACGGTTCTGGGAGAGCGGCACAGATCCGAAATGATGGAATACATTGATTGAAATCTTGAGAGGAGGAAGGAGGCCCTGGCCTGTAAGGAGTGCAGGTGGGCCCCTATTAACTCAAATTTTTTGGGTCAGGTATAACTATGACTTTTCTAGGTTCAGGAGACCCAACTGTCACACAGTTTACATGTCATACGGATGGCGCCCCGAACCTGCTGCCGAGACCTACCCCTGAGAGCCCGTTGTGTAGGTAGGGAAAAATCTGGACCCCTCTTCTCAGGTAAGCAGCCACCGGAGCTAAGCACTTTGTGAAAACCTGAGGGTCAAGGGAGAGCCCGAAGGGAAGGGCTGCGAACTGGCAGTGATTGTTCCCTACCATGAATTGGAGATATTTCCTGTGCACGGGTTTTGTGGCAATATGGAAATAAGCATCCTTTAAGTCGAGGACAGTATACCAGTCCCTCGGATCTAGAGAAGGAACTAGAGGAGCTAGTGAAACCATGTGGAACTTTATTTTTCATAGGAATCTGTTCAAGTCTCGCAAGGCCAGGATGGGTCTTACACCGCCTTTTGCCTTCGGTGTCAGGAAGTACCTGGAGTAAAATCCCCTTCCCCTCTCCCTGTGAGGGACCTGTTCGACTGCTCCCAGGTTTAGAAGGGACTCTACTTCCTGTGCCAGGAGGTGTTTGTGGTAGGGATCCCTTCCCCTTGGTTGGGGGGCAGTGTCCCTTGTTTCGGGGCTTTGATGTGAACTGGAGCGCGTAGCCCTCTGATTATATCTAAGATCCAAGGTAATCCCGGCCCACTGGCTTTTGAACCTTGCGAGGTGATTCAGGAATGACAAGTAGGAGAGGGGGCTAGGGGAGACTGGACCCTCTGCCCCACTGGGGTCTGCCGTTCCTTAGGGTGCACTGGTGGTGGAGGTCGCATCGTGACCTTTGAGGTTCCTGGGGCTGGCGCTCGATCTTTATTGGCACAAGGACTCTTTTTTGGTGCCAGTGGAGAGCGGCGTCAGGATGGACTGCCAACGATGGCCCCGGTGGCCATGCTGGCTCCAACGCGGGTCTTAGAGCTGTCTTCGGCGGAAAGAACTGAAGGGGGGGCAGGGGCAGCGCCACGTACATACTGCAGCCGAAGCACAGGACTCCAAGGGGTGGTGGCCACTGACTCTACAGAGATAGGCTAAGGCAAAAAGGTTCCGAGAGACCATGCACCACGGCAAGCATACACCTACATCCGAATGGATGTAAGCAGCGCTCGAAGAATTCCTTTCCTTCGTCTCCCCTCCATGCAGAATTCCTGACTTCCCTCGGGCTAAATGAAGGAAATCAAATTAGGGCAGCGGGAGGATGATCATCCTTGCACTGCAGGAGAGCAGGCACACTTAATGGGCTTGCCAACCTCTCCTTGTTCTGTCTGTGGCAGATTCAGCCAGCCCTGCTTATGGTTTCCCTGTACATCAGAGGTTAGCAGATGCTATAAATGCCTCCAGCACCTTTCAGGACATTCATAGCCTGGCTGCCAAGCCTCCCTGGTGAGGAGCCAGGTCCTGTGTCAGGTTAAGGCACCCAAAGCAAAACCTTTCCAAGCTGGCAAGTGAGACAAGTGGAGTACACAATGCACATGCCATTCCTTCCCCATCCTCAACGACAATGCAGAGGAGATGCGCAGTTTTGGTCTTCTTTGTGGACCTTTCTCCGCCACTGTCCTAGCCTGAGGAGAAGCGGTTATGGTCATTCCAGGCAGGAGACAAACCAACCCTTCAGAACACTAATTGGTTTTTTTAATTCTCTCTCTTGCATTAGAGGCTACAGGAGGCAGAACAAAGCTATGGGGTTTTCAGAAGGCGGTGGCTAACCCCATGTCAACTGTCCAATAAACTCTGATTCTGACCCCTATAGCTACACACGGGTGAGGGCCCACACTGCTGGAGACCAGTGGCACTACCCAAGAGAGATGATTTAGACCCAAGAAAGCAGGAGAAGGAAAGAGGAATTGCCAGAGCTGGACAGACAACCGAAGGGCCCATCCAGCTCAGATCACTGTCTGAAGTGTCCGAGGAACATCCAAGAAACTCCAAACCGGGTAACTTTGTTCGCTGTGTTACAGCCGGCCCGTACCTAGCAGCCCCAAGTGACCAGCCCACACCCACATAGGTGATGAGGGATGATCCAGACCAGGGCTAATGCCGGGCACTGACTGGCAGGCACAGGCCCAACTCCAGGGGCTCCTAGCTCTGTATTAACAGCAATGTGTTGTACTGTCCTTTCATAAACAGATTTACAGGTCCAGGTCCTGCTTCCCAACTGCAGCTCACAGGGCCAGCCAGTGACCCCGGCCGGTCAGTTACAGCCCCGCCACTTAGTGGCCAGTCCC
>ML685936.1:1070490-1085310 GCA_007922175.1 Pelusios castaneus
CCGCCCCTTAGTGACCAGTCCCGGCCCGGCAGTTTCCACCCCCCCCCTTAGTGACCCGCCCCGGCCGGTCAGTTACGGCCCCTCCCCCCACTGGCCAGTCCCAGCGGTCAGTTACGGCCCCTCCCCCCGCCACTCAGTGGCCCGCCCCGGCCGGCCGGAGCCCGGGCACTGCCACCAGCAGGGGCCACGCGGCTGCCGCGCCCCACCACGGGCCAGGGGAGCGCGTAGCGCCAGCTCGGGCCCTGCCCGGGGCCAGCCTGCAGCACGGGGGCCCCGCCCGATGGACAGGCCGGGCCAGGGAGGGCGGCCGCGGCCCCAGCCCCGCTCAGCGAACCCCTCAGCAGAGGGACCGGCCGCCGCCTCGCGCTCCGGCAGGGCGGTTCTCACCGGCTCCCGGCGGCGGCACCTTCCCGCCCTCCGCGGGCTCGCGCCGAACTGCCGGTCCGGTCCCGTCCTGTCTTCCCGCGCGAACCGCACAACTGCGCAGCACGGCCCGCGGACCTACCACGTGACCCAGGCGGGCACCCGGCCCTCTGCCCACGTGGTACTCGGCCGGGCACGGGCGTTGATTGGCTGCTGCGGGTTTGGGCGGCTGCGAGGGAAAGAGGAATCGAAACCGAAAGGGGAGGAGGGGACGGAGCCCGGCCCGGCCCCCGCCTCGGGGGTCCCCCTCAGGTCCGCAGGACCCCCGGCTCCTGCCGCCTCAGACCCGGCCCGGCCCGGCCCGGCCCACACCTGGCCCGCTCACACCCAGCCCTGCCCGTCACCTACCCAGCCCCGTCCACACCGGCCCCCCCACACCGGCCCCGCCCACCCCTGCCCCCTCACACCCGGTCCCGCCAATCCCCTACCCGGCCCCGCCCGCACCTGCCCTCTCACACCCGGCCCCACCCATCACCTACCCAGGTCTGCCCACACCTGCCCCCCCACACCCCCCCCACCACCTGCCCCCCACACTCTGCCCCGCCCACACCCCATCCATCACCTGCCCCCTCAGCCCTCCAACTCCGCTCAACTATGGAGACTGGCCCTCCCGCACAGCCTGTCCCCTTCAGACACACCTCTTCCACTGGGCCAAATCAGACGTCACCCCCCTCACCGAAACACACCCGTCACACAGCCCCTCTGTCACACCCCACTGCAGTCACACCCCACCACAATCACACATCCCCACTGCCACACAGCCCCCCTCAGTCTCACCCCCCTCCACACAGTCCCCCTCCATCACACCCCTCATCTAAACACACTCCCCTCACATCTCTCTCAACACAGCCCCCTCTGTCACACCCCACTGCAGTCACACCCCCGCCTCAACACAGCCCTCAGTCACACCCCACCACCTCCGCACAGCCCCACACAGTCCCCCTCCATCACACCCCTCACCTAAACACACTCCCCTCACACCTCTCTCAACACAGCCCCCCTTGGTCACTGATGCAGGCAGGAGTTTGGTGCAGACCTATAGCAGATCAGTGATTCCTCCTCACATTTCAAGAGAAGCGAGGAGCAGACAATAATGGAGTCTGAAGCTAGCGAATCCTAATTCCACATTTATTGTTTCCCCAATGCCTTTTGTTTGGCTTGCTCCATTCCATGGTTGGTTTATGACTCTCAGCTGGGCCTCGCATCTTTACCCTACATACACTTCATTCTAGCCAGACCTAGAAGAGCCCGCTATCATTCTGTGTTCAGTGGTCTCTATTGAGTATCAAGTCTGGGAACAAGGCTGTTCCAGAGCCACCTAGGGTAGCTACGGCATCAGGGATAGCTGTCTGCAAGCGAGAGCTTTGGGATGAAATATTTCTGGACTTTCTGTTGCATGGAGATGAATCTATTCTGTGAAGCTGGCAAGTCCGAATCACATGGAAACGGATTCACGTTGATCCTTGGCACTGGCAATTTAATAGCATGTACAAATCCCTTCAACAAAGGGAGTGGAAAGATGCGCGGAAGGTAGAAACCTGTGTTTGAAGAAGAGAAACAAAAAATATATGAAGAAAAAGAATAGAGAAGAAATACAGAATAGTTTCTAATAGTGCTGTGACTGCTATTTCTTTCCTTCATGTGTGTTCCTGCCTACGGTCAAAATATATGGCTGTGTGTTACCAGAGTGTCCTATGTTTAGATATACATTTATGAGGTATCCCAAGACTGCCAAATGTGCATCTAATGTGACTGCACTTTCACATAGAACAACACATCCTCCAGAAATGACTGCCTAAAGGAGAACACATAACACAAAAATGGCCATACTGGGTCAGACCAGTGGTCCTTCTAGCCTAGCAACCTGTCTTCTGACAATAGCCAGTGCCAGGTGCTTCAGAGGGAATGAAGATAATGGCCGTTTTGAGTCACACATGTCCTGTGGTCCAGTCCTAGCTTCTACCAGCTGGAGATTTAGGGATACCTAGAGAACAGGGTTGTGTCCCTGACCATCTTAGCCATTGATGAACCCATCCTCCATCATCTGACCTCGTTCTTTTCTGAACCAAGCTGTATTTTGACCTTCACAATCTCCCTGCCAACTTGTTTCACAGGTTGACTGTGGGTTGGGTCAAGAAGTATTTCCTTCTGTTTGTTTTGAAACTGCTGCCTATTAATTTCATTGGAGGACCCCTGCTTCTTGTGTTATATGAAGGGGTAAATAAGACCTCCTTATTCACTTTCTCCACCCCAGTCATGATTTTAGAGACCTCTATCATATCGCCACTTAGCTGTCTCTTTTCTAATCTGAACCGTCCCCAATCTTTTTAATCTCTCCTCATGGGGAAGTTGTTCCATACCTCTAATCATTTCTGTTGTCCGTCACTGCACCTTTCCCAATTCACATATATCTTTTTTGAGATGGAGCAAGCAACAATATACACACTATTCCAGAGATGGGGGTACCATGTATTTATATAGCAGCATTCTAATATTTTCTCTCTAATGATCTATCTCTTTCTGTAAGGCTTTTGACTGCCACTGCTCCTTGAGCAGACGTTTTCGGAGAACTATCTACAATGATGCCAAGACATAAGAACATAAGAAAGGCCGTACTGGGTCAGACCAGAGGTCCATCTAGCCCAGTATCTGTCTACCGACAGTGGCCAGTGCCAGGTGCCCGAGGGAGTGAACCCAACAGGCAATGATCAAGTGATCACTCTCCTGCCATCCATCTCCATCCTCCGATAAGCAGAGGCTAGGGACACTGTTTCTTGAGTAGCAACAGCTAATTTAGGCCCCTCATTTTGTATGTATATTGGGCTGATGTTTTTCCATGTGTATTTCTTTGCGTTTATCAACATTGAATTTCATCTGCCCTTTTGTTGCTTAGTCACTCAGTTTCCTGAGATCCCTTTGTAACTCTGCCCAGTCTGCTTTGACTCTAACCCTCTGTCATGACTGAGCCTAAGCAGTCTGACCTAGTGGTCTGAGCAGGAGCTGTGAATTAGGCCATGTCAGGTACCAGGGAGGCAGCATCTCAGACAGGTCAGAGCAGAGGTAGAGCTAGCCCCCTGCAGGCCCCAAGCAGAAATAATTTGGGGGTCTCTACTGCTCACCTAGCCACTAAAAATACTAACTGCGTTATTTCCACACATGAAGGGAGACTACAGTGGGTCATACTGAAGGGTGAACTGTCAAGCTGGAGGGAGGTTAGCAGTGGAGTCCCTCAGGGATCGGTCTTGGGACCGATCTTGTTCACCCTTTTTATTACTGACCTTGGCACGAAAAGCGGGAATGTGCTAATAAAGTTTGTGGATGACACCAAGTTGGGAGGTATTGCCGATACGGAGAAGGATCGGGATACCATACAGGAAGATCTGGATCACCTTGTAAATTGGAGTATCAGGAATAGGATGAAATTTAATAATGGAAAGTGCAAGGTCATGCATTTAGGAACAAACAACAAGCATTTTGCCTATAAGTTGGGGATGCATCAGTTGGAACGGACTGAGGAGGAGAAGGATCTGGGCGTAATAGTTGATCGTAGGATGACTATGAGCCGCCAATGTGATGTGGCTGTGAAGAAAGCTAATGCGGTTCTAGGATGTATCAGGAGAGGGATTTCAAGTAGAGACAGGGAGGTGTTAGTTCCGCTGTACAAGGCACTGGTGAGACCCCATCTGGAATACTGTGTGCAGTTCTGGTCCCCCATGTTTAAAAAGGATGAATTCAAATTGGAACAGGTGCAGAGAAGGGCGACAAGGATGGTCTGTGGAGTGAAAAACCTGCCCTATGAGTGGAGACTCAAGGAGCTTGGCTTGTTTAGCCTAACCAAAAGAAGGCTGAGGGGGGATATGATTGCTCTTTATAAATACATCAGAGGGATTAACATCAGGGAGGGAGAGGAATTATTTGAGTACAGCACCAATGTGGACACCAGAACAAATGGTTATAAACTGTCCATCAAGAAATTTAGGCTTGAAATTAGACGCAGGTTTCTAACCATTAGAGGTGTAAAGTTCTGGAATAACCTTCCAAGGGGAGCTGTGGGGGCAAAAACCAGAACTGCTTTCAAATCTGAACCTGATAAATGTATGGAGGGGATGGTATGATCAGGGGCGTTGCTGGATAGCAAAAAGCCCCAGGGCTCTGGCCCCCAGCCCACCCTCTGGTAGCCCCACCCCCAGCTAGGCCACACCCCTAGAACCCACAGGACTCTTTTTTTTCCCCCCAATATAGCACTATCATTAGAAAGAAAGAATAAGCAAATGAACACACTTAAAATTTTGCATTATAAATCAGTAGTTCCCAACCTTTTTGGTTGAGGGACCAAAATACAGATTTTAAAACCATGAAGGGCCACCAGTTTATTTAATTAAAAGTTAAAAATTAATTAATTTAATTAAAATGATTAATCACAATTGATTGGGTTTATTTTAATTAATTGAATTTGAATTACTTTTAATTGAAATTTAATTTTAGAAAGGTTTTTTAAAAACCTTTTTAAAAGGTTTTTAATTAAAATTAATTTTTAAAAGTTGGGTTTTTTTAAAAAGGAAGGAAAAAAAGGAAGGAGAAGAAAAGGAAAGAAAGAAGAGAAAGTAAGGGCTGCTTGCATCCCCAAGCTCGGAGGGGAGGCGAGCAGCCATAGCCTGGCTCCCATCTTCATCCTGGGACCAGGCAGGCAGCGAGCTGGCCGGGGCCCCCAGGGGAACCCACCCCACACCTCCAGTCCCCTTTAGAAACCTCGAACCCAAGTCCTCTCTGGCCCGGGCACTCTCCAGGACCCCTGATCTCCACTGCCCGGCAGCTCCCTGCCCCCGGCTCGCCGGTGGCAATGCCTCGATCCTTCCGGTCACCACCGGCTCCGTTCCCCGACCCCCCAGTTCCCCATTAGCTTCCCAGCCCGCCGGTCCCTGTTCCCGGGCCCCCAGTTTCCCATCGGCTCCCTGGCCCCCCAGTTTCTCATTGGCTCCCTGGCCCCCGTTCCCCAACCCCCCAGTTTTCCATCAGCTTCCCGGCTTGCCCATCCCCCATCAGCTCCCCAGACCGCCCAGCCTTCCCGGTCCCAGCTCTCCAGCACTCACCCGCCCGGCTCCCGAGCTTACGTGGCCAGAGAGCTGCAGGGGCGTCCGGTGTTGGGCTGGCCCCCATTCCCCATCGGCTTCCCGGCCCGCTCGGCCCCTGGCCCCGTTTCCCATCAGCTCCCCGGCCCACCCAGCCTTCCTGGTCCCAGCTTCCCCCCGCACGCCCCTCCCAACTTACCTGGCCGGAGAGCTGCAGGGGCGCCCGGCATTGGGTTGGCCAGGAGGCCGCTCCTGTCCTGAACTTGCTCTTTCGGAGCATGCTCAGGGCGGGAGATTTGAAAACTCCTCAGCCCGGCTGGCGGCCGCTGCTCCCAGCTGAGCAGCAGCCTGCCTGCAGGGCAGGGCAGAGCAGAACATGCGTTCCGCTGGAGTTTTCTGGGTTCCTGGGCCCCGGAATAGATTCGGGGTTCAGGCTTTTCTACCCGGGGCCGGCGCCCTGCCAGCCCGACAACAACGACGCCTCTGGGTATGATTACCCTATTTTGGAAGTTGACTGATATTTGGCTATGTGTGGTGGATTTACAAGTGGCCTAAGAGGGGAGGGTACATGAGGTGGGTTCTGAGTTATTACAGAGAATTGTTTCTTGGGTAACTGGCTGTTGAGACTTGCCCACATGCTCAGGGTTTAACTGATCGCCATATTTGGGGTCGGGAAGGAATTTTCCCCCAGGGCTGATTGGCCTGGGCTCTGGGCGTCTTTCACCTTCCTCTGTAGCACAGGGCATGGTTCACCTACCAGTGAATTCTCTGTGTCTTAAAGTCCTTAAATCCTGATATAAGGAGGTAAATAACTCAGTCCTAGGTTGGTGGCCCGTTGCTGGAGTGGGTGGGTGAGGTTTTGAGGCCTGCATTGTGCAGGAGGTCAGACTAGAGGATCGTACTGGTCCCTTCAACCTTAGAGTCTGTGAGTCTATGAACAAAAAAGAGGCCCACACAGTATATGCTAATACACTTGTGAAAGAGCCCATATTAAAGAAGATGAATAGTATTTGGGGGGTAATACTAACCAGGGCCTCCCTGAGCTCCTCATGGCCCTAATCAATTGCTTAGTCTGCTTATGCCGAGTGCCACCATGGGGCAAAGGGCTGACTGACAGACTCAGGAGGCAGGCAGGGTCCAGTTACCCGGAGACCAGAATCCAAGAAAGGCAGAGGGCAAACCGAGAGACGGGTGTTAGGAAACAGGCAGGTATTGCAGGGGAGGCCATTCTAAGCAGGGAGACGGAAGTGCAGGGACAGCCACCTGTTCCTGTGCTTAGGTTAAAGACAAGCTGGGGGCGAGCAGACCCCACCAGGTTCTGCCAGATCCCTGGGCTAGAGTCCAGCAGCTTTCTGGCAGCAGTTTGTTAGCAGGCAGTGGGTGGCAGGCTGGGAGTGCCTACCCCTAGCAGCCCTATGAAGCAGGTTTCAAGGGGAACAGGCCCTGTCCCAGTCCCAGGCTTTGAACATGGTCTGCGCTGCGCAGGCGACTGCTGCGTAAGGGAGAAGTGAAGCCCAGTGATGATGGATGTAGCCACACATACTGCTTAGGAATTTGGATTTGCTCTGTCTGCCCATTGGCCTGATGACGGTAAGCGGAGGAAATGAACATGCAGATGCAGAGCCTCACACCAGAACCAGAACCCCTCCATGAGAAGTGATGCGTTCTGGAAGGCCGTGGAAGAGGAGGATGTGGCCAATCCACGGCGGGGCTGTGTCTTCAGAAGCAGGAAGCCATGGTAAGGGGCCATTTTGGTAGTCATCCACTTCCGTCAAAATTACTGTAAACTTGTGGGACTCTGGTAATTCTCCAGTCGTCGCTGGCAATCCCTCGATTCAAAGATGATCTCTACAACGTATTTACATGGGGTCCTGAGATGACTCAGGAGTCAAATCCTGAAACCACAGATCTGCAAGCAATAGGTACAGACATTTCCTCGCAGGGCAGCTGCATTCTAGAAGCTCTTTCTTTTTCCTTCCTTCTCTCTCTTTTCAGCTTTGTGGGCAGATGCCTCTTCTCGAAGCAGGCCACAGTCTGATGGAAGATAGCACCACTGAGATGGTTGGTGGCTTGCTCCTCCCAGTTTTTGATGTCCCCATCAGTTTTCTTAAGATATGCTTTTAGGGTGTCTCTGTAGGTAGCATTTCCTCTGACCACCATGAGATCTCTGACCATAGGTGAGCTGAGACTAGAGAGCTCGCTATGGGAAGCGAAAATCTGGCATCCACACCAGAGGCGTCATTGTCGTCGGGCTGGCAGGGCGCCGGCCCCGGGTAGAAAAGCCTGAGCCCCGAATCTATTCTGGGGACCAGGAACCCAGAAAACTCCAGCGGAATGCATGTTCCGCTCTGCCCTGCAGGCAGGCTGCTGCTCAGCTGGGAGCAGCGGCCACCAGCTGGGCTGGGGAGTTTTCAAATCTCCCGCCCTGAGCACGCTCCGAAAGAGCATGTTCAGGGTGGAAGCAGCCTCCTGGACAGCCCAGTGCTGGGCGCCCCTGCAGCTCTCCGGCCAGGTAAGTTGGGAGGGGCGTGCGGGGGGAAGCTGGGACCAGGAAGGCTGGGTGGGCCGGGGAGCTGATGGGAAACGAGGCCAGGGGCCGAGCGGGCCGGGAAGCCGATGGGGAATGGGGGCCAGCCCAACACCGGATGCCCCTGCATCTCTCCAGCCAGGTAAGTTAGGGGGGCCGGGCGGGGGAGTGCTGGGGAGCTGGGACTGGGAAGGTTGGGCGGGCTGGGGAGCCGGTGGGAGCCGAGCAGGCTTCTGGGACCCCTGCACAGCCCGGCAGCCTCCCGACCCCAGTGGCTGGGCTCCTCCGGGGCTGCTGCTTTTCCGCGGCAGCCCCTGCGGCCCCCCCGAGCCCAAGCCCAGCGGCAGAGCTCCTCCAGGGCTGCTGCTTTGCCATGGCAGCCCCCGCAGTCCCTCCGCCCGAGCCTGACGACTGGGCTCTTCCGGGGCTGTCTTGTCGCTTTCTTTTCTTTTCTCCTTTTCTTCCTTTTCCTTTACTTTTCTTGCCTCCTTTTCTTTCTTTCCTTCTCTTTCTTCCTTCTTTCTTTCCCTTCTCTTCTTTCTAGGGGTGTGGCCTAGCTGGGGGGAGCTAACAGGGGTGGGCTGGGGGCCACAGCCCTGGATCCTTTTGCTATCCAGCAACGCCCCTGATCCACACACGAGGTCCAAATCAGTGAAGTTGGTCCCTAAGGATTATTGCTTCAATGCTGGTGACATTGGCTTCTGTGAGGATGATGGTATTAGCGCAATGATTTTCCCACTGGAGGTGAAGGATCTTCTGCTGGCATTATTGGTGACACCTCTCCAAACTCTTGAGGTGGTGGCGGTAGGTGGCCTGGGTTTTGCACCCGTAAAGGACCTAGGGATGATTACTGTCTTATAGACCTGAATCTTGATGTCTTTCTGTAGGTCACAATCCATGGGAAAACCTCAACATAATTTCCCAAAGAGGGGACTTGTGCACTGGATCCTGTGCTGAATCTCATTGTCAGTTTTTGCATTTTGAGAGAGTTGGCTACCGAGGAACCAGAAATGTTCGACTGTACCCAAAATTTATGTGCAGAGATAGCACAATCATCAGCACACTGAAGCTCAATAATGGACGCCCTGGGAATTTTAGACTTGGAGCAGAGACGTTAAAGATTAAAAATCCGCCCATCCAACCTATATTGAATGTCAGCTCCAATGGGGAATGGTCTTTAGCAAGGGCCATAGCAACTAAATAGATGGAGAACAAATTGTGGCAAGAACACAGCCTTGCTTAACCCAGTGTTGGTGACAAAAGAGTCCATCTCCAAACTATCACAAAGAACAGTAGTGGTCAGCATTTCAAGAAGAAGCCTTGGAACCTTAATAAATTTTGGAGGACAACCAAATCTGGCTAGCGCCTTCCACAGGGCTTCGTGATTGATAGAGCTGGCGGCCTTTGTTAAATCAATGAAGACTATGTACAGGTCTTGACTGTGCATCCAAGAGGTTTTCTGGATTTGCCAGGCACTGAGAACCATATCAGTTGTCCCACAAGATCATCTAAAGCTGCACTGAGATTTTGGTAATATTTCCTTAGCAAGGGATTTTAAGTCAATGTGAAGTCTCTTCGAGATATGATGACTGGAGAGAAACTAGAGCAGTTTCTCTAAGACAGGTTCACTGACATGCCTATAGCTGCCAATGACAATGAAAGTTTCTGGAAGGGATTAAAGGCTGACATTCTCTTGGTTTGTGCTGAGTCTGTTGGCCATGTCACCAAGACTGATTTGATGAGAATGATGCTGAGATTCAGGCCTGTTTGACCAGAAAAGAAAAGCTCATTGCATAAGGCAAAAGGATATATCACACCAACAGAAGAAAGAATCATGTAAGTAACCTAAGGCTGAAGCCCAAAGGAAAATTCAAAACATCAAAAATGGTGGTGAGGAAAGGCCAAGGAGATTGTGCTCTACGCTGCTAATCATCACACAAGGAGCTTTTTTCAGGAAACAAGAGCCATTGATAGTCCACTCTGCCATGGCCCTGGACCACGCTGAGCCCAAGGGCTGACATACCTTAGACAGCATCAAAGTCAGCTGTAAGGAGCATTTTGAGTCCCTCCTCAACTGTGAGTCAGTTGTCTCTGATGCCGTCATTGAATCCATCCCTCAATGACATGAAAGAATAATTTGCTGATCGCCCCTGTCCTTGAAGAAGTAATGTGAGCCATCATGCAAACTAACAAGGCAGCAGCGCCAGATGGCATACTAGGCAAAGTCTGTAAGTTTGGAGTGAAGAATTGGTAAAGAAGCTCCACAAACCTTTTCTTCTAATTCTACAGTAAGTCTACGGTGATGCCCCCCCCCTCCATCCCCCAAGGTTGAGACTGGGTATCCGAGGGCTCAAGGAGATCATAGGGCATCCGACGTGGAGTCCAGGCACAGGCACGTGTATCGTCAGTCACGTCTGGGGCCACCAAAAGGAACTGCACATTTGGCACTGGGCCTTGAAATGCTAGGGGAAATTGCAGCATTGTAGGGCTGTAGATCTGCAACTCTTGTGGTTGCAGAGGGAACGTAGACAGAGTCCCCGGTGAATGCCCCATGACGCTGTGCAGTGAAGGGAAGGAGGTGAGAGCCATTACTTACGTTGTGGTCGTCTCCTTCGAGCCATACAGTTGGTCTCTCCTAGCCTCATGATGGCCTGGCTCCTGGCACAGAAATAGTAGTTAGTTCCTGCACTCTGCAGTGCTGGAGACTCTTTCTTAAACTCGTACCAGGGATGTGAAGGCAAACCCGTGGGTACCAGCCTGATCCTGGCCTGTAATATGACATCCCACCCCATAAAGCTGCTATGTGAGATTTCGCACTTCTGCCCAAGTGCAACCACAGACTCCTAGCGTATTATGTGAAGGACTGTAATCACACCACTGAAGTGTGATCTGTAGTGACCACATGCTCCAGCCCATAATACTCCAACCTGGCCTCTGGGCTAACGATGCAGCATTCCATGTTGGGACTGTCAGGCTCCGCAGATCACATGGTTTGTACTAAAAGATCAGGGTGACGACAACTTGCTCCATTTTATGCTCCTAAGGCGGGTGGGCTCCTTAGTGGCAAATGCAGGGGATGCAGTGGAGGAAAGTGTGGCCCAGAATAAAGGATCAGATGAGGCCTGCCTGAGAACATAGGAATTGCCAGGCAGGATCAGCCCATTCCAAGGCCCACCTGAGAGTTCAGTACCCTCACTCCGACAGTGGCCGGCACTCCATGCTGCAGGGGGTGAGATAATCTGCCCCCAGATTAGGTCTTCTCTTGGTCTCTGATCATTGGAGATTGGCGTAAGCCCTGAAGAAGGAGGTCTAATGCCCACTCCAAAATCTGTTATCATTGATTAAAACAATTCTGGATATTCCTGGTATCTATATGTAAATGCCCAATCCCTTTTTTAATCTTCTCCGCTATGACTCCTGTGGCAGGCTAATCACACAGGCTGCGTCTACACTTGTAAATTAAATCAATTTAATGAAAATTAAGTCAACTTTATTAAACCTCATTTTAATTCGACTTTAGGCTTAAATCGACTTTTTCAAGTCGACTTAAGCCAGTGTAGACCTGGAGTAGCCCTAAATCGACTTAGGGCTACTCCAGGACTCCACCACTGCCCTCCCTGCCGGGGGGGGGGACACAGGGGGAGCCTGGCATGCCCCCCCAAAGGGCAAGGCAGAGCCCTGCCCACCCTGCCCCTATGCCCTGCCAGGGTCCCTGTCCCCCTTTGCCCCATTGTACCCAGGTACAATGGGGCAAAGGCTGAGCCCCCTGGCACTGGGCAAGGGGTGCCCCCCCCGCCACCGTGGACCAGCCCTAGGTCCCCCTAGCCCCTAGAAGTCGACCTAGGCGTCCAGTGTGGACGCTCTAGGTCAACTTTGTAAGTCCCCCCTAAGTCGACTTTAAATTTAGGTGTAGACATGCTAAGTCGACTTAGCTAAAGTCGACCTAAATTTACAAGTGTAGACATAGCCAGAATGAGTAAAAAAGTATTTCCTTTCATCAGTTTCGAAACTCTCACCTTTTAATTTTGTTTTTGTGGTAAGAGACAAAGAGAAGTGTGCTCAGAACTGTGGCACAAAGGGGCAAGTTTAGCGAGATGATGTCTCGCTGCTTCGAGTGACTGCTGGTGGAGAAGCTAGAGCACACTAGAGGAATATTCTTCACTTAGGGGTCAGATTCAGCACAGGAGCTAATTCAGGAATTGAAAGCAGCTCAGTCGCTAGGTAACTGATGACAGCATGAGGTTCAACATCCCAGAGGCACTCAGAGTACCAAAAAGAGCTGGCCCCATAGCAGAGCTGAGCTGGTTCAGTTCCCCTTGTCACGTGCCTGCTCAGAACTGATGGGATGGGGAGCAGCACAGCACAGGCAAAAATAAAATGAAACAATCAAATGTTTCTTTAAAAACCAGTTTAATCTAAACTAAGGATACATCTAGACTGCACTAAAACACGCCCAGCCAGCCTGCAGGGCCAGGCTGCAGGGCTACAGAATTGCAACGTAGACCTTTGGGCTCGGGTTGGACCCTGCGCTCTGGAAACCTGCAAGGGGGCAGGGCCCAGGGTCCACCCGCCAGCTAGACCCTGAATTTCTGTGCTAAGTCTGAGCTGCATGAGCCCATCAGGTGTTTACTGCAGTCTAGAGACGCCCTAAGGTTAAAAACTCTTTTACACTAACAATGCTTTTATGGCTATGGCGTTACATCCCTGCAGGGTTGAGTGACGGCTGTTTGAGTGCCTTACGTATGGATTGCCATGTCTGAAGACGTTTAGACTTGTTTGAAGTTTAACCCTAAATCTGAACAAGGTGTTGCAGCTCACAGCCTATTTTCTAACATACAGACTGTAAGCCCTTGGAACCAGGCCCTATCTCTTTATTTCTCGGTTAAGCACCCAGCACTGTTCTGAATATGAGCAGATTCCTCCTCCTCCCAGCACCATAAAGAGCTATTAGCCTCGGCACTGTGTGACTTACTTGGCCTACAGGGTTTGTAAGAACAAATTACCGGTATTATCATCCTTTGCCATGACTGGGGAAATGGTCTGAGATAAACAGAAGGAAATTCAATAAAGATACGTGCCAAGTATTCCACTTAGGGTTGAACAATCCATTGCACACATACAAAATGGGCAATCACTGCCTAGGAAGGAGTACTGCAGAAAGGGATCTGGGTGTCAGAGTGGACCACAAGCTAAATATGAGTCAACAGTGTAACGCTGTTGCAAAAAAAGCAAACACCCATTCTGGGATATATTAACAGAAGTATTGTGAGTAAGACACGAGAAGTGATTCTTCTGCTCTACTCTGCCCTGATTAGGCCTCAACTTGAGTACTGTGTCCAGTTTTGGGCGCCTCATTTCAAAAAGGATGTGGAGAAACTGAAGAAAGTCCAGAGAAGGGCAACAAAAATAATTAGAGGCCTGGAACATTTGGCCTATGAGGGAAGATTGAAAGAGCTGGGTTTGTTTAGTCTAGAATAAAGGAGACAGAGGGGACACGATAACAGTCTTCAAATACCTAAAAGGTTGCTATGAGGAAGAAGGAGAAAAATTGTTCTCCTTATTCACAGAAAATAGACAAGAAGCAACGGGCTTAAATTACGGCAAGGGAGGTTTAGGTTGGACATTAAGAAAAAATTCCTAACTGTCAGGGTGATTAACTACTGGAATAAGTTGCCTCAGCAGGTTGTGGAATCTCCATCATTGGAGGTTTTAAGAGCCGGTCAGACAAACACCTGTCAGGGATGGTTTAAGAGGGTACTTGGTCCTGCCATGAGTGCAGGGGACTGGACCCGATGACCTCTCATGGTCCTGTCCAGTTCCTGTGATTCTATGACTGCATAGGGTCTCCTGACAGAGCTCCTGTGGCCATGCACCCTGCACTGGAGATACTTCTGTTTAGGGTTTTCCTGGATAAAGCCTCTTTATTGAGTCTCCTTTTCCTGGCCAGGCAGATTTTTTAAATAACAGACAATGTCGGGGGGTTTTGCAGCTGAGAAACAGCCCGATTGGTCCGCTTCCTGATTGGGTCCACCCCTGCAGCCACAGCTGATCGGTCCCTTTCCCTGCAAGCCACAACTGTAAGATCCTGCCAAATCAGACCCTACTTCCTAGCCCTGAGGACTGGTCCTAGAGGATGACACTGACTGAAGGCTGGTGCTGCGTCCTGGGCTTGTATTCCCCACCCTGCCATCGTGGCAGGGAGCAACACAGCCCCCCCCCAACACTGCCCCCCAACCCCCGCTGCAGGTAGCCCTCACCACCCCCTACTGCACCCGCCCCCCAGCTCCCCTTTGGTGTCCCTTTTCTGGGACCCTAGGACACGGTGCCCATCTGCTGCCGTAGCTTACCTCCCAATGGAAGGCAAGGCCAGCACCGTGTTCCTGGTTTCCTGCCTTCCACCAGATTTTGGCTGTTTCAGATCCTCCAAATCCCTCTTCATCTGCATTTTACAGAAATGATTTATTGCATATATTGGCCACACTGACGTCTCTGGGCTGCCTGCAGGCGGAAAAGCCTTGCTCCTTCCTGAAGGTTTCCTAGCCTGCAAAAGGAGTGATGGACGCAGTTAACATCAGCGAGAGCTGCCTGTCTAGAGGAGGTGCTGCCCCAGGCATGACATGCTGTACATGGGAGATGGGCAGGGACCCGAGCCTCTGCCAGGTTCATTTGGCACCAAAGTGGTTAAATCAGTGCCAGGATTGAGCCCCGGCGCCTCTGGGCTCAGCAATTCACAGCCCCAGCGCCTCTGGGCTCAGCAATTCACAGCCCCGGCGCCTCTGGGCTCGGCAATTCACAGCCCCG
>ML685936.1:1085320-1101902 GCA_007922175.1 Pelusios castaneus
CAATTCACAGCCCCGGCGCCTCTGGGCTCGGCAATTCACAGCCCCGGTGCCTCTGGGCTTGGCAATTCACAGCCCCGGCGCCTCTGGGCTTGGCAATTCACAGCCCCGGCGCCTCTGGGCTTGCTGCATCAGTTATGAATCTATAAAAACTGCTTGAGGCACCTCTGTCCTGGGTTAAATCCAACATACAGGACACCTCTGTCCTGGGTTAAATCCAACATACAGGACACCTCTGTCCTGGGTTAAATCCAACATGCAGGGCTGTTTCACTGAGACAGGAGAAAGAGCCCTTTAAAGTGGCAGGAATATGATATCTGCACCATCCCTCACCCAGGTAGCTGAGCCCTCCGCCCGGACGCTTCCTCTCCGACTGGCAGGGCACTAGCTCTGGGTGTCGGTGCCTGGGTCTGCTCCCCCTGCTAGCAGCTGGAGGGGTGGGATCCCACGTCCTCTCTTCCACGGGAGCTGTCTACACTGGTGGTGCTCAGCCACAGTAAGGACATGGTTACAATGGATCAGGCTGCTGCAGACAGCTGGGGAGGGGAGGAAGCAGCTGGAACAGAGAGCTGGTGGGGCTTGTCTTGGGGGCAGGAAGGAGGAAGGTATCGGGGGGAAACACTGGGCTGTGTCCGGGGAGCCAGACCTGAGGACTCCTCTGCAGTGCTGCAGGGCTCACCTTTGAGCTGCTGCCAGGGAAGTGCCTTTTCTCCGGCTGGGCCTGGAACGGCTCCTCCTGCTCCCACGTGCTGCTCTTCTGATCCTGGAGCAAAGACACAACCAGTCAGAACTAAGCCTCCCCCTTCACAGCCATCAACCCCAAACCGCAGCATGATGGGATGGTCAGACTGGCCCTCTGTAGGGGCTGCCCCTAGACCCCCCTTGCACAGCACGGGACCTTTGCTTGGATCCCACAACCTGCCAGCAGGCAGTGCGAGGAAACAAGAGCGGACAGGAGGAGACCTGTATCCAGATCCCAGCTCCTCGCTGTTTCCCGTGTCGATCATTCGTATCACACCAGCAGTGCCCTGTCAGCACAGGCACTATAGCTGCACCGCTGCAGTCTTCCCGGTGTAGATAAGCCCTTAGCCTGCTCCCCTCCCCACCGTAGGGCCTGCCTGCTACCCATGGCGAGCACCCGGCTCATGCATCCACCTCTCCCTTCGGCATGGTGTTGTTTCTCCAGGCCGGTTGGTTTTTACACAGGGACGAGCAGAATGAAATGCCAGTGGGATCCCTGCTTTGAGGCACGGCCCCGGAGAGAAGCCAGCATGCTAAAGAGCCAACCCCACTGGGTGCCGGCGTTCCAGCCTGCCCGGCCCACTGAGGGCGTGAGGGGTGGAAGGAGGGAGGGGGCCGTGAATGAGAGAAGTACCTGGAAATCCTGCATCACTCCTTTCAGCCACTGTGCACAGACTCTCCTCAGCACTGCCTTGGTTACACATGTCTCCTCAGGAAGGTCCCAGGCATCCATCTCCTTGAAGAAATAGTTGTGTGGATCCTCCAGACCCAGCTCTATGAAAAGAGCCTTAATGGGCCCCCTGAGAGCAAGGGAGAAATCCATGGACACTTGTTCCTCCCCTTAGAAGCTGTTGTTAATTAGCTTTAATGGAGACACAGGTTGGGTCCCCGGGTGGCCAGAGAGCCGGCTGGCACGTGAGTCTCTGGTAGCACCAGACTGCAGAGACCAGCGCCTCCGGGGAAAGGTGGGGCTGCGGAGGGCAGTGCTGTGTGTACCCACCAGCGAGCGGGAGAAGCAGCCCTCGATGCAGGGGCGCAGACAGGACGCGCTCACGGATGGTGGTGAAACTTTACCCAGAGGCAGAGGGGAGTGAGGTGACCTGCTGTAGGCACCTGGGCCTGCCCTCGTTCTGTCACGGAGTGGGGCAGAGTTAACCACAGCTGGAGGCTGTTGGTGGGGCTGGATCTGGCCCACTTGGCACTCCTCAGCTTTCTTGCTCTGTGCTCTGCTCCCTGGACAGCTCAGGGGATCACCGCAAGACAGCCCTCTGACTGGGGGAAGAGGCACAAGGGGCTGACCGGTGCTGTCCTGGGACAGCCTATGACCCCCGCATGCCAGCACGGGTGCAAGGCACGTTACTCGAGAGCACCTGTGTGCCCTGGACCAGAGCCCATGGAGGCGTGGCATCTGAGGTCACTGCTCGAGGTCCCTTCACAGCGTGTGCTAGGCGTCCCTGCACACCCGGCCGTTCACCTGCTAGAGACGGGAGTGTGCAGGAAGCATGCCATCAGCTCCAGGAGCAGCTCCTTGCTGTGTCTCTGGAAGGTCAGGAGGGCGTTCAGGGAGGTCAGGACAAACCTTCTCTGCGCCTTTTCCTGAGAGGAGGGAAGACGGAGTATGAGGCTCCCCCAGGCCCAGCCAGAATGAAGCTTGTGGAGGTGCAGGCTGGGCCTGGCAGACTCTGGCAGCCCTTGGGAGGCCAGTGGAGGTGGCCAGGAAAGTAAAGATTCTCCGGAGGGAGCGACCAATCCCCATCAATCCTGAGGGCTCCAGGCAACAACCATGTCACGCCAGCCTGGGCAGGGGGTGAAGTGGGGAAGGATCGCCCCATCCAAGCACCGTTTGTGCCCTTCCAGCAAACCACGGGGCAGCTGGCACTGCCCTGGGTGCGCTGACCCTGGTGACCCTCACCGTGAGTGCGGGCGGGTCGCTCTGGTTCAGGAGGCGGAGCAGGGCATCACAGACCTCGTGGCCACTCTCCACCCCGACCTGCTCGTGCAGGGTTAGGATGGCTCGGACTATGTCTGTCTTCGCACCGTAGTCCACAGTGGGCAGCAGGTCCAGGAGCTTGTGCACAAACCTGCTCACGCTTGGCCCCTGCAGGAAATCCTGCCAAGGACAAGGGGAACATTCTGAGCCATTCCTTCCACCTTACTCTCCTCTTCTTTTCATACGTGGGGAGAAAATGGGCCTGCTCAGAGCCACCTCCCCTGGGGCTGGGTGGGAGATCACACCCCAAGCAAAGCTAGCTGCCTGAGTTTCTGCCGTGGAAAGACAGGTGGAGTGTGTGTTTCTGTCTGTGTGTCAATACAACTTTGCAGGGCTTTGGTAGGGAATGTGGCAGCAAAATCAATCAGGCTACAGAAATTCAAGTTTACCGAGCTAACTTCTGAGCCCCCCAGGGGAGAAGTGAAATACACGTCCAGCCTCTAGCAGAGGTGGGAGAAGGGAGGAACAATCTCTTGTGGAGCAGCCTCAGCAGTAGCCAGTACTGTGTGTGCATGCGCTACACACAAACCTGTGTCAGAGGACCCGCCAGGACCGGGGCCCTTTGTGTCTCCGGCCTGTTGCAGAAGACAGAACACCTGGCACCGGGATTAATTTCAGTCCATTGATGGACGGCTTCCAAGTCGTGCTGCACGAGGATAGCTGGCACGTCAACAGCCCTTCAGAGCTGGTTAAACTCAGCGCCCCTGGGAGGTCGTTCCGTTTCCTTAGCCCACCCCCTCAGGTGAGTCACTGGTACGGAGGGGGTTAAACCTCCCGAGCGCCCCGCAGCCCGTCCTGTGCTCAGCCCACACGCCCACACAGCTGTGTTTGGTCCATGATGCAGACAGAGGCAGCTTCTCACCGCTGAGCGGAGGAAGGGGTAGATCTGCTCGAACCAGTCTGAGTCCTCAAACTGGAGGACGAAGGAAGGGATCTCGCCTCCAGGGGGAATGGTGTGGGACTGCTCCTGCTCAAACCCATCTGGCTGTGTTAAGAAAAAACTTGTCCTGCTCTGAAACAAAAGCAAAGGAGAGTCAGCAGAGCCACACAAACCTCCCCGCCCAGGGACGGCAGCAGCACCCTTCTCTTAGCTGCTTTCCTCTTGGACAAAACGCCAGCTCCCTCCATGGCAGTGACAGAGGCTGGTACCCCACGAACAGGGCCTGTGCAGACCTCGGTGCCGGCCTGCCTGGCTATTTCAGTCCTGCTTCCTGCCAATGCTCAGCCTCAATCCTGACTGCAGCCCTTCCTACTCATCCAGTCCTGCCCTGACACGGAGTGCCACCAGGGTTTCCAAGTCTGTGACCTAACGCAGAGAGAAACAGGTTTCCTCCCAGACATGGGGGAAGGCAGCTAGCTGCCTTCTCAAGTGAAGTTAAGCAAGGTGGGACCAAAACCAATGGGAGCCCCATTTACAGATGACTCAGCAATGGGGTGGGAAGCCCACAGGAGGAGAAGAAAAGGATGACATCACCCTGAGTCTGGGGACAAAACGGTGAGGTTGGAAAGGTGTAAGGGAAGAGGACACACCCTCTTGGCAACCGTCACCAGACAGACACATGGGGCCAGAGCTTTTGCAAGTTGAGAAAAGTGTGTCCTTCAGCCAAGGGGGATGAAGTCTCTGGAATAGGAGATTGGTAGGGAAATTCCCCTTCTTGAGTTTCAAAGGGGGAGCCGTGTTAGTCTAGTGCAGAAAAACGAGAGTCCTGTGGCACTTTTAAAGACTAGCAGATTTATTTATCGCATGAACTTTCATGGTGAAAACTCGTGCGATAAATAAATCTGTTAGTCTTTAAAAGTGCCACAGGACTCCTTGTTCTTCCCCTTGTTGAGTTAATCTTAAACATTTTTACTTTTGGTTTTTGTAATCCCTTCTAACTTTACTCCTTCACGTAACCTATGTCCTTTTCTCAATAAACTGGTTTTACTTTTACAATAAATCAGCTCACTGTCGTGTTTGAAGGGAATGCTGTATTCACCCCAGTTATACAAATAAGTTGTAAAGTGCTTTGTCTCTTTAAAGGAGCAAACAAACAGTAATTATTTCCAGGAGGGGGCTGGACATGACAGAGAACACGGTTTAGGAAAAACAGGGGACTGGGTGTGCATTGGAGTCCTCTTGCCAAGCTGTTAACCAAGAGTGTGGCTAGTGTGTTGTTGGCTGGCTACTGGGGCCAGAGCTGCTGCACCATGGCCGTGGATATACAGTGTATATTATACACTGCTTGTTGCTGCTGACTGTGAATGTCCCAGGGAGTGAGTTACAGGAGCAAGGCTTTTAAGGCACATAAGGGTTGTAGGGTAAGAAGTGCCACAATTCCTCACAGGTCTGAACTGCCAGTTTTCCAAAGCTGTAAACAATCATGAGCAAAAATGAGTGGGAGGAAACCTATAAACAAAAAGTATGAATAATAATTGAGAAGTGATTAAAAAAATTATTAGATGTGAGTAGGTATGGAAGTATGGGTTGGACGAGTGGACTGTAAGGTGGATAGAAAACTGGTTAGATCAACGGGCTCAGCGGGTAGGAATCAATGGCTCGATGTCTGGCTGGTAACCGGTAACGAGTGGCGTGCCCCAGAGGTCGGTCCTGAGGCCGGTTCTATTCAACATCTTCATTAATGATCTTGATGATGGAATAGACTGCGTGCTTAGTAAGTTTGCGGATGACACCAAGTTGGGGGGAATGGTAGATACTCTGGAGGGCAGGGACAGGATCCAGAGAGACTTGGACAAATTGGAACACTGGGCCAAAAGAAACCTCATGAGGGTCAACAAAGACAAGTACAAAGTCCTGCACTTAGGACGGAAAAATCCCATGCACTGCTACAGGCTGGGGACCAATCGGCTAAGTAGCAGCGCTGTAGAAAAGGACCTGGGGGTTATGGTGGACGGGAAGATGAATATGAGCCAACAGTGTGCCCTTGTTGCCAAAAAGGTCAATGGCATATTAGGCTGCATCAGTAGGAGTATTGCCAGCAGATCGAGGGATGTGATAATTCCCCTCTATTCGACACTGGTCAGGGCGCATCTGGAGTACTGTGTCCAGTTTTGGGCTCCCCACTACAGAAAGGATGTGGACAAATTAGAAAGAGTCCAGCGGAGGGCAACAAAAATGATTAGGGGGCTGGGGCACATGACTTATGAGGAGAGACTGAAGGAACTAGGCTTATTTGGTCTGCAGAAGAGAAGATTGAGGGGAGATTTGATAGCAACCTTCAACTACTTGAAGGGTTGCTCCAAAGAGGAGGGAGCTAGGCTGTTCTCGATGGTAACAGAGGACAGAACAAGGAGCAATGGTTTCAAATTACAGCTGGGGAGGTCGAGGTTGGATATTAGGAAAAACTTTCTCACTAGGAGGGTGGTGAAGCATTGGAATGGGCTATCTAGGGAGGTGGTGGGATCTCCATCTTTGGAGATATTTAAGCCCCAGTTAGACAAAACCCTGGCTGGGGTGATTTAGTGGGAGTGGTCCTGCTTTTAGCAGGGGGTTGGACTAGATGACCTCGTGAGGTCCCTTCCAACCCTGTGATTCTATGTCTCCCCAAAACCATAATTCTACAATCATGAAAGAAGAAATCATGAAAGAAGGTATTTTCAATGAAAAAACAAAACAAAAAGCCATCCTTATTAAGAGTGGAAGTGACAGAATCTCTGTCTCTTTCTAGATAACAAATGAGAAAATGGGGGAACTGATAGCAATGCGTACAAATCAGTAACTAGACATGCAGACAATTGATAAAGGAAGCTAGAAGTTACAAATGAAATACCGAGGGCCAGTAGTGTTAAGGAAAATAAAAAGGAATTTTCTCCATGTATCATGAATAAATTAAATCCTAGCAATTGTATAGGTCTCATATTAGACAAGGATGGTAAAATTATCAATCACGATGCAGAAAAGACAGAGATATTCAGTAAACATTTCTGTTCTGTATTCAGAAAGGAGCAGGCTGATGTGTTCACATCTTACAGTGATAATGACATCCTTTCTATGCCAGCTGAAACTAGAGAGGACGTTAAATAGCAACTATTAAAGTTAACTTTTTAAAAAATCAGCAGGACCATAGAACGGGCCCCCACGGGGTGGAAGAGCTCTCTGAATTCTTCATGTGGACTTTCAACACATCTTGGAAGACTGGGGACGTTCCAGAGGACTGGATTGAAAAAGCTACAATAGTGCAATATATACCAAGGGGCAAATGGCAGGATCCAGAAATCTACAGGCCAGATACCCTGGCAAGCATGGATCCTCAATAAAATCAGAGGAGAGCTGATATGATGGGACATAGTCTGTGAAGAAGCAAAGGATGGTTGCACAATTAATGCCAAGCCCCAGGGCTTTATGAGAAAAACTTGTCACACAAACTTGATACCACGTTTTGGTAAGATTAGACGTTTGGTTGATAAAAAGTGTGACAGGGCTCCTTGTTTGGTTGATAATGGTAACTGTGGTGAAGCCTGACTTCTGGAGAGCCGAAAGATTTAATGCTGCCTGATGTTCTGATAAAAAATCATCCTGATTCACAATCAACTTAGCCCGCATTAAATGGATTAAAGTCTGCTGAATTGACAGATAGCAAAAAGTACTTGGAACTGGAGAATCCTCACCCATGGGGTTCTGTTCTCAGACCAGTGCTATTCAATATCTTCATCTGTGAACCAGGGGAAAGTGTAAAAACAGTGCTGGTAACATCTGCCGATGACAGAAACCTCGGTGGTGTGACAAATAACGCTGGGGAGCAGTCCACTGCACAGGCCAATCTTGGTATGGTAGGTTCTTCTGAAGAATGTGTTTCAGCACAATCCAACAGAAGGCCACCCATCGAGGAAGAAGAGCGTAGATGAGACTTACAAGACAGGGGACTATATCCCGGGGTACAGTGACATTAAAAAGGCCAAGGGTCAGTGAACCCAGCTGAAGAGCTCCCAGTATGATGCCACAGCAAACACGATCACCAGGTTTACGAATGGAATATCCAGCAGGAGAAAGAAGCTGCTGTTCCCTCTGTATATTGTATAAGTGAGCCCATTACTGGACATGTTGTCTGTTTCTGGCATCCACACTTTAAACAGCGCAGTGACAAATTGGAAAGGGTTCAGAAAAGAGCTACAAGAATGATCTGAGGTTGGGAAAGCCTGCCTTGTAGCGAGAGATGAAAGGAACTTTCTCTCTTTAGTTTATCCAAGAGAAGGTTAAGAGGTGGCTCGATCTCGCTTTTAAGTCCCTACATGGCACAGAGATTTCTGCCAGCAGAAAGCTCTTTAGTCTAGCAGACAAAGGCAGAACCAGACAGAACGGGAAGAAGCAAAAGCTAAAGGAATTCAGACTAGAAAGGAAGTTTGTGTTGTTAACAGGGAACAGCGCTGACCACTGGAACAGCTTCTCCGTGACTCGACGTCTTTAACTCAGGGCCAGCTATATTTCTAAAAGATCTGCCCTGGCTCAAACAGAAATGCTGGGCTGTGAGTCAGACTAGGGTGGAATAGTCCCTGCTGGCCACGGAGACCACGACTGAGCGTACTGCAACCAGCCACGTGTCCAGCCGCTCCAGCAACGCTCTGTCTACACGGGGTCCCGCCCACCTGGGGAAGATTAGCAGCTGCCTCGGCCTGTAGCGACACAGTCATCGCACCTGCTCCTACCGGCCGTCCAGGCAGCTGCCGAGATCGCGGGATGGCTCAGCCTGCCTGAGATCAGGCGTCAAACAGAGGCAGCTGGGAGCCGCCTTCCCACAATCGGCCATTCCAAAGCCGTGGGCAGTGCCAGCCAGCACGCTGCGCGTGGGGCAGCAGCACTGAGTGAGGAAGGCTGGCCGCGGGGAACTGCACCCCACTGCTCGCTCCCCAAGCAGCTCCCGAGCACTGAGCTTGCCCTCTCAGGTACGGGGCCTGTGGTCTCTGGGCAAAGGGCCCACACCTAGCCTGGGCCACACGCCATCTCTGTGGGCAGGTCCCTCTGCCCGGCCTGGCAGGTGCAATACCTGGGGACAGAGACACTTTCCCCAGTGGGCTGCGGTGCCCACGACTCCCGCGTCCAGGTGGTCTGGTGTCACTGCCGTCCCTTGCTGCTGTGTGAGATGCCCACAGAGTGGGGCCGACGGGGATTGGGGCTCACCTGGGGAGGCCCATGGAGCTCCAGCTGGGAACTCCTATCCCTCTCCTGCTCCATGGCACAGTCTGGGAATGTACGGTGCGGAAAGGAGCCCAGCGTCCCTCACATCACTTCCTTGGTGTGGGGGGGCAATCCTCGTGTCCCCACTCCCAGGCCACAGGGGCCCGTGAGGAGCTGATACGCCCCACGGCGAAGGGAAGAAACAAGACGGCGAAAGGGAGCCTGCTCCAGGAGCATTGGAGCTGCCACGCTCAGTGCCTTGGGGAAGGAGGCATTCCTTCAGAGCACCCCAGGGGCCCCTCCTGTGTCAGGGGCCAGAGACAGGGCACTCGGCCCGGGGCCGCTGCAGACACTCACCGAGGTCTGGGCGGGCTGCGGGGGCTCCGGCTTGGTAACAGGCGCACACAGCAGCTCAGGCTTGTCCATTGAAAACAGAGAGACAGGTTCAGAGGGAGCCACTGGGAGGGGCCTGAGGCTGGGGGCTCCCCGCGCCAGGCTGCAATCAGAGGGTGGCAGGGTGCCAGCCGGGATCCGGCTCATTCTGCACAAGGGCCGGCTCCGTGTCATTGGCACCCCTTCATGTCATTCCCCGCAGCAAATGCCAGCGTTTCAGGGGCAGGGCCTCCGGCATTCCCAGAACAAGCACAGTGCTCTGCCTGCCCGGATGGCCCCATAGTGGGAAAGAGCAAATCACAGACAGGGAGGGATTGGGGTGTGGGGAGACCCCTGGGCTGATGAGGCTGCTGCTCTGATCCACTCTGGTCCCACCCTGGATCCTGAGCTGTGAAGCCAGGTCCCTGCACGCCAGTGTCTCCATGTCTCCTCTGCGGCGGGTGCTGAAGGATGCAGCGAAGCCCCTGCAGAAGCCCCAGCAAGGCAGTGGAAAGCCAAAAGCAAGATGCAAACGCAGCCAGGTGGGATGAAGGGGGGACAGCCAGTGGGGCTCCCAGCACCAGGGTCCCTGCCCTGGGCTCTCTGCACCCGAGAGATGAGCACAAGGAGAAGAGAGGGCGCGAGGGGGGCAGCCAGCCGCAGGACAGGGCAGGTGATGGCAGTATCAGAAAGGGGCAGTGGCAGGGGAAGATTTACAGCGCCTGGAGGAAGCAGAGCAAAGGGAGGAAGCCTGGAGGGAGCCACAGAGACCTGCTGAAGAGCAGGCCAGCCCAGGGGCAGCAGGTCAGCTGAGGACAGCGCTCAGAGCTCCAGCCAGCCCGGGTGGTGACAGGGGTAAGCCAGCCCAATGGCACACGCACACAGAGATGGGTCTAGGCTGAGGCCAACGGACAGGAGCCAGTCCTTTTTGGAGAGCCACTTCCAAGAAGCAGGGGCAGCCCAGCTCTCCCTGTGCAATCCCAATGTGCCAGGCAGGACCTTCATTCCTGCAGTGGAGTCCCCTGGAGCTGGGCGAGGAGGACTCAGGCCGTGATGAGGCAGGTTACGGCACTTTCCATGGCTGTCTGGGGTGTCCCAGTACAGACGCTGGCCCACGCTATGGCCTGGCACGGCCTCAGAGACCAGAAAACTCGCATTTCCAGAGCAGCCACAAACAAAGCAGGTGTCCCTCAGTGCCTGAAGCCTCCTGTGCACAACGAAATGCTCCTCCAAGAAGGACTGGTACAGAGTCTCTGGGAGGGTGCAAAGCCCACGCAGGTGTAACCCATATGCCTGAAAAGGCTGTCTCTGGGAGACCTACTGAGGGTGGGTTGCTGTTGTTGGGCAGATTAGCTGCCCACAACTAGAAACTTCCAGAAGCCGGGAGTGGTAGCATTTTTAGCATGCTCCACAGTGTGCCCGGCTGCTGTGATGTGATGTCAGTCAGATCACATGAGAGCAGCAGCCTGAGCAGACAGCAGGCAGGAGCTGCCTTGAAGGAGACCATGTGCTCAGTTTTCTGGACAGAAGCTGAGCCAGGAGTGAACAAGATGTTTTCTCCCTCCCATGGAGTCATTTGCAACAGACCTTGCAGACATGCATGTGGGACTGAGGGCTGGTTGCAGAGGAGAAGAGAAAGCCTGCATGGAATGCTACAGAGGATTCCAGCAAAGGAAGAAGAGGACAGCTATTTCTTGCCACTCAAGCCCCTACACCGGAACACAGACTGTAGCTGAGAGTTGGGTGAACTCCACACAGACTTTGGGACTCTTGGGGATCTTTCATGTGGGAGTTTCTGTAGGGATTGTTCGTGGTTAATTGTATTTTGTTTTCTTAGGATAAGGTTTATTTAGTTAGTAGTTAATAAAGTTCATTGTTATGTTTGTTTTTAGTAGTATTTTAATGTGGGAGGGTAACTCTGAGCAATCTTTGCTGAGAGTCCCATACAGACTGGATCCTGGGTCTCCAGCTGCTTTCTCCATAGGGATTGGGATTGATTTCTGTGAGGCACTGGAGAAGGGCAATTAAATGAATTTTAGCCCACCCAAAGGTTACACGGGACACTTACCTGTGGCCTAGAGGTTCCTGCGCTTACAGTCCTGCTTGCCAGAGACTCCTGGAAGGGAACTGCTGGCTTGAACCCTGGAATAACTTGACAGGGCTCCCTACCTGATGGAGGCTGGCCCTGCTATAGCCAGACCTGCACCTCCACAGCCCTCCCACCATCCCTTCGTCTCTCTCTTCTCTGCAGCATGTGTCCATCACCTGCTCCCTGGACAGCAGTGGGTTTCAAGAGAAAACACCCTGGCTACGTAACACCCATCCTGGGATTACACAGGCAGACGCACAGTGGCCGGCGCCCCACAGATCCTGTTGCAGACGCTGCTGCAGGCACCCCCATTTACCTCCTTCCACGTGGGGACAGGCAAGGAAATGCTGGACAACTTCTCTAGAATCGCAGCTGTCCTGGCCATCTCGTCCTCTTCGTCCTCGGCTTCCAGCAGCTCCTCGCCTCGCTCAGAGCCAGCCTCCTCCACCGGATCCTAGCAGGGAAGTGCACAGGAGAAATGGCTCCTTTTTTCCTGCTGCAGCACCCACATTCCTACTCTGGTGCTCAAAACTTGGGTGAGCTGAGAGTCAACAGCTGGAATCCCCTGCGTTCGAATGCTGGGCCCAGGGCGGCAGCAGGCTGTGAGCAGGCCTGGGCTGGGATTCAGGGATCTGCCCTTGCTCACAGAGCTCTGGCCCAGTGTATAATGCTTGGCCCAGGAGGGCAGGAGGCTCTGAGCTGACGCGAGGCGTGCGGGAAGAGCTGGGAGAATGGTGACACCACAGGAATTCACTGCTCTGCTCTCAGGACTCTGAACTTCGGACACAAGAGGGGACCCAGGACTCCAGTCATGGGCCGCACAGGTCTGAGGCCTGGCTCTGCTCCGGGAGGCTGCTCGAGCCCCAAGCCCTGCGTGGGACGATGGAGCAGTGGGGGGGTGATGGAGACCAGCACTAACTACAGCGACACTCCTCTTGGCCGGGCTTCCCCACAACCCCCAACAGATCTGCCCTGGTTCTGCTCCAGGATCTCCCTTAGTCCACGAGTCCCATTCCCCATCCCCAAGTGCCCTGCTTCCTCCACGGACAGAGAGAGGAGGCCGGGAGATGCTTTTGCCAAGAGGCTGGTGTGACGGGGCATACTCTCCACACGGCCCTGGAAGAGCTCAGTGGGACAGTCTGGGAACATTAACTCTGGGAAGAAGCCCTGAGCAGAGGAAGAACCCCTGTGTGGGAGCAGGCCAGGCTCTATAACGGGAGGGCCCTGGCACACAGCGGGCTGCAGTAACTGCTGGGATGATGAGGTGCGTTTGGGGGCTATAGGCAGGCAGTCCACGGTTACTCCCTGGAGGTGGGAGCCTGGCAGACCCAGATGAGTGGGGACAGCCAAGAGAGGAGGAAGCGGCTCAGGGAAAGGCAGCAGGGTGGAGGAGAGACCTGCACCTTGCCTGCCGTTAGAAGGTCCCTGAGTCGAGGACGGGCTCCTGGCTGGGCGTTTAGGGTGTGGCACTTGGGCAGTGACTGGTAGAGGCTGCAGGTCAGCAGGGACTTTGGGAGAAGCCCCACAGGGACAGGGCTGCGCCATTCCAGGAGTGAGAGAGGCCCGGGGCTGACCGTGGTGGAGAGTAAGCGCTAGAAGGGGTGTTGGTCCGGCAGAGCCAAGTCCCAGAACAGCCGAGCGAGGCACCGGTGCCAGCAGTGAGGAGAGCCCCCATCACAGGTGTGTATCGAGCAGGTCTCCTCGCTCAGCCTGCTACCCCATGCCCACAACACCTGCCCTGCAGCACACCGGAGCCTCACCTGCCTGCAGCGGGGACCAGGCCACCATGCCAGCAGGACCCAGCCGGCCTGGCTATGGGACGAGCAGATGCAGGGAGCTGGAGATTCAGGGAGGGCAGGCTAAAGAAGGGGGCTCCAGCCTATAGCCCAGGAGAGGCTTGTCTGAGAAGTGAGACGGAGCAGCAGAGCGCTGGGGAGAAGCGTCCAGAGAACCCTTCCTATGGACAGCACTTTCTGGTCCGCCCACACACACTCCTCTACCTGTTGCACTTTCAGCAATATGGCCAGCAGCGATTCCCCTGAAGACTCAATGCCTTCTCGGCTCCGGAACTGCTGCACCACCACCGAATTGGGCACGAAGCCAGATGACAGCCTGTGCTCTTGGAACTGGGCCGACTCCTGAGAGAGGAAACGGAGAGTATTGGGGCAGCTTGCCCCACAGGGTACAGCAAACCACAACCCAGGGGAACCGTGCCAGGCTTCACAGCACCACCATCCACAGGGCTTTGTGGGCCAGCTCCAAAAGGAGCTTCCCAAACCACAGCTGCGCTGGAGGGCTGTCCAGCTGTGTGGGGACAGAGAAGGGCCGGTGGCTAAGGGCAGGGGGAAGACGCATAGCGGCTCCTCCTCCCTGGTTTAATTCTTTGGGGGGCCATGATGGATCCTCACCCCTGTGGGGACACCAGGGCCTGGGGAGGAGAGGCTGGCATGGCCAGAGCAGTACATGGGAAACAGCTGGGCAGGGAGGAACTCTTCCCCAGAGCAGAAGGGCTGGGCTTCAGCATGGGGTGGGGTGTACATGACAGGAAAGATCTGGGTTTGTCCCCAGGCAATGGGGGTGCCTTGGTGGGGCTACTGGAGAGGAAGGAGGCATGTCAGCACCTGGTACTGCAGGGCTGGTGCTTGGAGCGCCCAGTGCATCCAGGCTGGGCAACCTGAGCAGGGATGGAGTGCCTGGAGCTCAGAGCTGGAGGAAGCAGAAGTCAGTAAGCCAGACGGCCAGAGGCAGACCCAGAGTAACTGGGCAGGGAAACATGCTCAGGACTCGCCAGCCAGGGGCTCAGAGTGGAGCTGGTTTATGGGAGTGGCAGGACTGGGGGAATCCCAGGAAGGCTTTGCCCCACTTACAACGTCTTACCTTGGACGTCTGACTGCTGGCATGAGACGCGCAGGGGCCGTGGCCGCTGACTCTGGAGATCTGCAACGACGGCGACCTGCTATGGCTGCTGGTCTGCTGGCTCCCACTAGCCGCCACGGCCTCCTGGCGAGCCTTGGGGACCAGACAGAGAAGGGAGTTATTCTGCACGGGCAGACTGGAGCTTCTGCACCACTCGCACTCATTACCACTCCCCACCCATCACACGTCCCTGGCTACCATGGGTGCCAGAGTGGAGGCTGCAGCGTATGGACTGGCTGGCAGCTCTCCCTTTGCCCCCTGACCACCCTGCTAGCCGTGAGGCTAGAGAACGGCTGCCCCCCACCACTAACCCTCCCCACTCCAAGCCGGTCCTGAGGCGAGATCAGAACCGGTAGCGGACCTGCTGCCTTGCTGGAGCCGGATCAGCGTCCATTCCAGCCCTTACCTTGTCTATCTGACTCCGGATCCTTGCCAGCGAGGCGTGGCGCATGGCATCCTCCAGCACTTTAGAAGCACTGGGAGTTGGATGACCTGAACGTGAGCCACGGCTTGTGAGAGGCTCCGGGGCATCCTCTTGGCAAACCCCATCTGCCACGGGAGCCTTGGGGACAAAGGAGCTCTGTGTAAACGGGCGTGTTACAGGGGCCACGTGCTGTATCCCATCTGCCAGCCCAGTGCTCTGCTGCCAGACACCACAGGGGCTTCCCACCCAGACAGGCAGAGCCAGACAGCCCAGGCGCCGTTCCCCACCTGTTCCCCAAAGACAGGCTCTGTTACGGGCGTGCCAGCAGCCCAGCCCCACGGCCGCCCCCCTCTGCCTGTTCCCCAAAGACAGGCTCTGTTACAGGCGTGCCATCAGCCCAGGCTCCTCCCTGGGAAGGCGAGTTGCAGGGTGAGTGGAATGGAGGGACTCAGGCATCTCTGGGGCGTTGCTGTCCGATGGACACACAGAGAGGTATGGGGTGGGTGGGCTGGGGTCGGTGGCGACACCCCCCGGCTTTGTAACACCGATTCCTCCCCTGGGAATCTCCCAAGAGAGCTGGGGGGGCAACAAACTGACAGTCAAAGCAGGTATGAACAGGCGGAGCACCAACCCAGACACGTAGCAAGGAAGGCAGGGAGAAGCTGCAAACTCCCCAGTCTGGCGATGCACCCACCAGCCAGGGCCCAGCACCATGCAGGAAGGGACAGGAGCCATGGGAGCCGCTCTGTGAGCCACCTTATCCCTTTGTCTGGGGCGAGGATCTACACAGAGGCTCCACTGCATTGTTTTCACACTCAGGAAGCCATGTGGCCCGACTCAGGGGTCTGGCTGTGGGTATCTGGGGCCCAATTTTGCAAAGGAGAATAATTGCTTCCCAGCTGGATCCCCCTTCCCCTGCTAGACAGCCAGGTCCCTTCCTGCCAGCCTATATCCCCCAGCCAGCCAGATCCCCTTTCCCCTGCTAGACAGCCAGATCCTTTCCCACCAGCCTATATCCCCCAGTGTGCCAGATCTCCCTTCCCCAATTCCCTCTTTCCCCCCAGCCAGTGACCCCAATCCAGATTCTCCCCCCTCCTTCACCCAGGACTGGTCCCCTTCTTTCCCGATGGCACATGGACTGTCCTGCAGCTCTTCCTTTGCCCCACAACCAGCCTGCTGGTGTGAGACTGGTGAAGATAGAAACGACCAGACTGGGTCAAACCAATGGTCCATCTAGCTCAGCAGGTGTAGCACGTCACTGCCATGTGCCTCAGAGGGAACGACCAGAGCAGGGCCATCATTGTGTGATCCACCTGTCATCCAGTCCCAGTTTCTGGCAGACAGAGGCTTAGGGGCACCCAGGCATGGGACCACCTTGGCTGACAGCCATTGATGGGCCTGTCCTCCATGAACTTGTCTCATTCTTTTTTGAACCCCTGTCTCCCTTATCTGCCCATTGGATCCCCCACCCCAATCCAGTCCCGAGGCGAGATCAGAACCGGCAGCGGATCGGCTGCCTTGCCAGAGCCAGCTTGGTGTCAATCCAAGACCTTACCTTGGCCGTCTGACTCCGGATCCTTGCCAGCGAGGTGTGGAGCATGGAATCCTCCAGCACTTCAGAAGCACTGGTTGTTGGGAGAGCTAAATGTGAGCCACGACCTGTGTGAGACTCCAGGACATCCTCTCGGCAAACCCCACCTGCCACAGAAGTCTTGGGGACCAAGGAGTTCTGTGTAAACGTGCATAAAACCATAGAAGATTAGGGTTTGAAGGAACCTCAGCAGCCATCTAGTCCAACCGTCCACTTAAACAAGAACCAACCCCAACTAACCCATCCCAGCCAGGGCTTTGTCAAGCTGGGCCTTAAAAACCTCCAAGGATGGAGATTCCCCCACCTCCCTAGGTCACCCCTTCCAGAGCTTCACCCCCTCCCTAGGTCAC
>ML685936.1:1103563-1118259 GCA_007922175.1 Pelusios castaneus
GGGGAAAGTCTGGACCACAAGAGTGAGATCCCAGCACCAGCCTGGAGTCACCCTGCTAATTTTCATGGGAGAATTAGAACAAACTCCATCCCTGGACTACTCAGTTCTCCTTAATCTGGACTGGATTCTAACAAGTGAAGCTGTAGAATAAAGGAGTGAGACCCAGCCAGGTACGGGGTGTAACCAGAGGAAGTAGCACAGTTCTACTGCAACCTGATACACATGGGCCCATTGCATCACTTGTCTGTAGCAGATCGCTTCGATCCTTTAACAGTTCTCATAGTTTGTTACTTCTCTTTTGTAATACACCTTTAGTTGTACCCACTGAAGGGGTGGCTGTAGCGTGGTGTTTGGGCAAGATCTAAACCTATCTTGATTTGGTAACGTGGCTGGCCCTTTGGGGCGGGGGTCAGGAGAACCTTTTTGGTAAAGAGTACGAAGTTTTAAGTAACTTCTCTCCGTATTAAACCCAGTGGCTGATGGGGGACCAGAGGCTGAAATGCAGGAAAGGGGGCGGAGTATATTTTGGTTTTAACTTCTCGATGACCAGTGTGGACAATTAGAAGCATTGTTTGTGGCTGTTTGGGAAGGCTGATCTCAGCGTCACCCAGCAGGGCTGGGATAATGTGTTCTCCTTTTGCAGCCTGCCCTGACCTTGGCATTTTCAGGTGGCTGCCCCAAGGCACGGATGGCAACACACCCATACCCAGCCCGAGGCTTGAGGCTGATCAACTCAGCCTGGCTTTGCTGTGTGCCAAATAAAGGGACCTGAGTGAAGAGACTGGAGTCAAGAAGGGTCCTTGGGGAACTGGGTGGATGAGGTCTCAGAGGAGCCCTAATAAAAATTAGGTTATTAGAGGTCACATATCTGACTTCTCAGTCCTTGTAATCAAAGGAAACTTCTACAACACAGACCAAAGGTGACCTGGCAGTCTAAACTCATAACTCTTCTAGCTTCTAAACATCAGGGCTGAGCAGAGAGAACGGGTTTGTGCCTTATTACAGCAATCTATAGTCACACCACACCCTCCAAGCCTGCCCCCCTTTTCTGTCCATGACAGCCCCAAGGTGTGAACAGGCCACTTCCCCTTCAGCATCCCCTTGAAATATGTGCAGACTACTGACATGAAACAGTCTGGTCCCCTCCTATGCAGCTGGGAGGCTGCCCCAGTGCTGGGGAGGAGCACTCTGTAGCCGAGAAGCTTGTCTCTCTCCCCAGCAGAACCTGGCCCAGTAAAAGATGTTACTCTCCAATCTCTCACTCCCTGAACTGCTGCCGGGCACGCCACAGCCGACACCAGGAGCTTCCAATCCAGGACAGGCAGAACTGCCCCAGGCCAAAGCTCCCACCCATGCTCTGAGGGCAGCTGCAGGGATGTTGGGTGGGTTTCTTCTGGCTTGAGGAGGCCAGGGAGCGACGTGGGCAGAGAGGCGGGGAGGCAGCAGGTAAGACCCCTGCTGTGTGCTGGTGCTTGCTCACACCCCATTTCAGTGTCGGCCTCAGCTCTGGGCCGGGGACGGCTCTGCTGCACCCAGAGCAGGGCGACTCCCTGGCGTGCGGTGGGAGGGCTGTTATTCCGGATCCTGTGACAGGCTGTTACACACACTGCCTCTGCTAGCCTGGCCATGGCACACCTGTCCCCACTGACGCAGCCTGCCCCACTCAGCCAGCCAGCCACTGCCCCGCTGACACCTGCGCACCAGCCCAGCCCCACAGCTGCCCACACCTCCCACTTGTGCCCCAAAGACAGGCTCCGTTACAGGTGTGCCAGCTGCTCAGCCCCACAGCCGCCCCCCCCACTCCCCAAAGACAGGCTCCGTTACGGGTGTGTCAGCAGCCCAGCCCCACGGCCGTCCCCCCCACTCCCCAAAGACAGGCTCCGTTACGGGTGTGTCAGCAGCCCAGCCCCACGGCCACCCCCCCGCCTGTGCCCCAAAGACAGGCTCCACTACAGGTGTGTCAGCAGCCCAGCCCCACAGCCGCCCCCCTCGCCTATTCCTTAAAGACAGGCTCCGTTACAGGCGTGCCAGCAGCCCAGCCCCACGGCCGCACACACACTGTGTTACACTGAAGAGAGGCACCCAACTACCGCTTTTTGGAGGCAATGAACTTGCTAACCCCTGGGAGTGTCCAGGGAGAGGCACTGGACCTGCAGGGAGCCGTCTCTGCAGACCCTGGGAACTGGGGGGTGCCAACGGTTGCCGGCAAGGCCAGGTTTGGGCAGGCAGAGGCCGGAGGAGTTTGCTGGCCAGGCCAACAGATGCAGCTCAGCAGCAGCGATCTGGGACACAGCGGAAACCGTGGCTCACGGTTCTGGGTCCCCAACCAGGGCCCAGTGCCAGGCGTCTGTATCAGAGGTCACAGGAAGACCGTTTGCATTGTAAAGATCACCAAGGAGGAAGAAGGCAGAGTGATGCCCACACCAGACAGGGTGGTGCTGACTTCCAGCAGGGAAGAGGAACCCTAACAAGATGGGGAGCAAATCCCTAAGTTATTCTCCTCCTGAGGAGAAAAGGAAAAGCAGCACTTTGACTCTGCAGGGATCCTGGCTGAAAGCTGGCCGGCCATTGGTGGGAAAGGAAGAATTGGTGGGGAAACGACCTAGTACAAAGGGTGTAGCTTCTTAAGTCAGGTCTGAGCCATGAGAATCATAGAATTGTGGGAGTGGAAGGGGCTTCAATAGATCACCTAGTCCAGTCCAGGGAACCGTTATCTAGCTCATCCTGCCAAGTGTTTGTCTAAAACGTCCAATGACGGAGATTCCACAACCTCCCGAGGCAACTTATTCCAGTGCTTCACCTCCCGGACAGGAAGTTTTCCTTTCCTGGATGTCCAGCCTAAACCTCCTTGCTGCAATTTAAGCCCTTCTCCTCTTGACCTGTCCTCAGTGAATCAGGAGAACGGTTTACAGCCTCTTTACAGCAACCTTTTCCATACTGGAAGACCGTTATCACGTCCCCTCTCAGCCATCTCTTCTCCACACTAAACAAACCCAGTTTTCTCAATCTTTCCTTGTAGGTCATGATTTCTAGACTTTGAATCATTTTTGTTGCTCTTCTCTGGACTTTATCCAGTTTGTCCACATCTTTTCTAAAGCGTGGTGCCCAGAACTGGCTGCAGTACAACAGAGGAGGCCTTATCAGTGCTGAGTAGGGTGGACAAATTATTTCTTGCATCTTGTTTTCTGCAGACTTTGCTGGACCCAAAGGCAGGGAATCAAAGCAGGCATTGTCAGATCTGTCCTGCGTAGGTATCAGCGACCGTTCCAACCAGACAGGGGGGACAGGAACATGCAGAGTTCTCAAGAAACTACATAACCCAACTGTCGAGCTGCTGGGACATGGAGACACCGACTCACAGTAAGGTGAGGAGGAAATGACAGGCTAACGGATGAGGAGGTTTGGTTCAAACTAGAGGCACAAGGGTGTTAAGAAGCAGCAGCTGGGCTGTAACGTATAACTAGTTTCCAGCCGTGTATAAAAGGAGACTGGAAGAAAGGGCATCTTTGTCCGGAGCGACACCCCACCCCCTAGTCGCAGAGCTATGTGTGAGTGTAATCGCTCAGCCCCAGCTCTAGGACTGTGCATTATCAGCAATAACCCGGCCATGCCTCCCCCGCCAAACCGACCGCGTGGTGCTGTGCTTGGCAGAGGCCCATCACTGAGCAGCTGCAAGGGGTGTTTGCTGACTGGTTTGGGCCGGGAGGGCTCTGAGGAGTTTGCTGGCGAGGAGGACAGACTGGCGTGGCAGGGAGCTGACGGGGGCTAATCTGTAGCATGGCTCACTCTTGCTGTGGCAGAGGGGTAACACAGTGGCACATGGGTCGCCGTGCGGGAGCTGCAAGGCCTGACACAGGGCTCCAGCAGTGGGGATCTAGGAGGGCCAATTCTGTCAAAGAGAATACTCTCTGCAAACCAGACCCTCTTCCCCCTAAACCAGCCAGTCTCCCTGTGACTGCCCTCCCTCGGGGCCTGCTAGGGACCTGTGGCTTAGCGAGGGTGTGAGCAGAGAGCCCAGGCCCTCCCTGTGCACCAGGCTCTAAGCCAGGGCCCTTTGGGCAACCAAGCCTGCTGCAAGCTGTCCAGCCGCTCCCCACAAGCCAGCTTTTCCCTCCAGCTCCAAAACCTGCCAGCACCCCAGTTCTCATCCCCCTCCTTTCCTGTCTCTTATGAAGAAGCTGGCAGCTCTCCCTTTGCCCCCGAGCAGTCTGCCAGCTGTGAGGCTAGAGAACACCTGCCCCTACCCCCCAACAGGACTCCCTGCCCCCCAACACTTTCCCGAGGCAAGATCAGAACCGGTAGCGGACCTGCTGCCTTGCCAGAGCCGGCTCGGCATCGATCCCAGCCCTTACCTTGTCTCTCTGACTCCGGATCCTTGCCAGCGAGGCGTGGCGCATGGCATCCTCCGGCACCTTAGAAGCACTGGGGGTTGGACGAGCTGAACGTGAGCCACGGCCTGTGAGAGGCTCCGGGGCATCCTCTTGGCAAACCCCACCTGCCACAGGAGCCTTGGGGACAAAGGAGCTCTGCGTAAAGGTGCGTTTACAGGGCCCACGTGCCCCGTCTGCCCACCAGCCCACTGCTCTGCTGCCAGACACCCACACGGGCTTCCCACCCAGACAGGCAGAGCCCACCTGGGCCAAACCGCCCGGGCAGCCACTCACGCCGTGGGGCAGCTGCCGCGTTGTTCAGTGGGTCCTTTATGGGCTGTGTGTCCCAGGCACAGCCACAGCAGGCCAGGGAGAGCCCTGGGAGGGAGCAGGGGAGGCAGCAGGAAAGACCCCTGCCTGCTGTGTGCTGGTGCTTGGACCCCACACGCACACTCATGCCCCTTTCCAATTCAGTAGGACTATCGGTCTCAGGTCTGTGCCAAAGATGGGTCTGACGCGCCCAGAACAGGGCGACTCCCCAGTGTGGGGGTCTGTGCCCACTGCCAGCCCCATCTATTCTGGGTCCCGTGACAGGCTGGTACACACTCTGCCAGACCCCTGGCACTGCCAGCCCCACTGCATTGCTGCCATCCACACACCAGCCCGGCCCCACGGCCGCAGCCTCCCTGCCCCACTCCAAGGATACCTGAGTCAGTCCCAGCCACGCCCCCGCAATCAGAGAGCTGGAAAGGAACAGGGGCGAGAAAAGCAGGGGAAGGGACCATTAAGAGTGGGAAGAGCCAGGGGCCAAAGGCCCCTGTGGAGCTCCATGCTCACCTCTCACTAAGCAAATACCCAGGCCACAGCCAGTGGAGAGAGCACAGCTCTGGGACACAGGCACCCCAGCATCCTGGCCTCCGAGGCAGGGCCCAGCTGTCTGCGTGTCCGTGGGCCCAGCTGTGCCCTGGTGATGACCCAGGAGGGAGGGCCAGGGGCCGTTTGCAAGGCCGACATTGCACCTAGCCCCCTGCCAGCCTGATGGTACGTGTTTACCGTTAGTAGCTGACATTCTGCATTCTCCTCAGCGCCGCTGGGGAGGGCCCCCAGGAACATGTTGGAGGCAGCTGGGCCAAAGAGGTTCAGTACTGGGGCACCAAGGAGACAGGCCTCCAGAACCACATCTGCATCAAAGGGGTCATTGCGGGGGATCTGCGTGGAAAGGCAGGGAGCAGTCAGCCAGCTCCACGCTCCCTCCAGGAACCAGCTGAAATCTGCCGCAGCCTCACGCTGCACGTATCAGCACTCAGCCAGGAGAGAGCCAGCTGGTCACCCACGTCTGGCTGTCACATCTGTGTCGCACACACGCTGTGCTGGGCACGGCCAGAAGGCCACGGCTGCAGAGCGTCCCGGTCCCTGCCAGCGGCACTGCACCACTCTGAGGCAAGGGTCACCGCTTTGACAAGGAGCGTGGCACTTGCCACGGCCCACGTAGCTTCCTAATGTGGGACGCTTCAAGTGCATCAAGCTGAGTGCACGGAGCCAGCCCAGGTCCCTGTGAGCCATGTGCTCCCGGCACGTACATGCACTGCAAAGTGTGAGCTGGCTGGAGGTGAGGGGAAGCCAGCGTGGCATGAGCTCACGTCGCAGCACTCACTCAAGCCCACCAGGGCAGTCACCATGCTGACACCACCACCGGTTTCAGTGCCACGTGAGAACAGCCACACTGGCTCACACAAAAGGCCCCTCTAACCCAGTGTCCTGCCGGCTGCTAGTGCCAGGGGCTTCGGGGGAATGAGGGTGAAGTTAGTCTTAGCAGGATCATCTCTGGAGCCTTTCTTAGAAACAGGTGAACCATTAGCACCCTCCAGTCTCCTGGTACAGAAGCTGATTTCAGTGGTTGATTACACACCATACTTAGGAGTCCTGGGGCCCTTTTAAAGACTAACACATTTATCACATGAGCTTTTGTGGGAGAAAATCCCACTTCGTCAGACGCTTCTGTAAGTTCCCCATCTTCTAAGCGTCTGACAAAGCGGGATTTTCTCCCACGAAGGCTCATGCGATAAATAAATCTGTTAAAAGTGCCACAGGACTCCTTGTTTGTTTTGCTGAACTAGACTAACAGGGCTCCCTCTTTGGAACTTGACACCATACTTAGTTGTTCTGCAAATTCCATTTGAGGTCTTTCGGAATCCTGGAGTGGATGCCTCTGGTCCTGGTGACTAATTACTGTTTAATTTATCGATTTCTTCCAAGCCCTCCGCTAATGACTCCTCAATCTGGGACAGCTGCTCAGATTTGTTACCTAAATGGGAATCTCACAAAGACCCTCTGCAGCAAAGAATGAGGCAAAGAACTCATTGAGCTTCTACCAACAGCCTTGTCTTCCTTCAGTGCTCCTCGATTGTCCAGCGTCACAGTGACGATTCGGGAGGCTTCCTGCTTCCAATCATGGGCGCAACCCACTTCCTCAGACAGATAAAATGGAGCTGCAGTGCGTCAGGGATATACACACATGCAGAGAAGGGTGAGCCGCAAGGTGAATTTAAAGCATTCGGGGGGGTAGCCATGTTAGTCTGTTTCAGCAAAGCAGACAGTGCGGCTGTGGCCCTTGACAATCGATGAGGCGGTGAGAATGTTTAAAGAGGGGAAATTACCTTTTGTAGTGAGCTAGCCAGCCTCAGTCCCTATTGAGACTTAGTCTACATATCAATTCCAGCTCTGCAGTTTCGTGTTGCAGTCTGGTTTTGAAGATTTTTTTCTGAAGTCTGGCGACTTTGAAGACTGTACAGAGTGTCTAGGGAGAGTGAAGTGTTCGCCTGTTGGTCTGTGAATGTGACCATTCTTGATGTCAGATGTGTCCATTTATTCTTCTGCACAGAGACTGTCCGGTTTGGCCAATGGATAAGGCGAAGGGCATTTCACAGTCACTGTCACCATCCTGGTCAGGTGGTCGGCAGAATACTCCTCCTGCTCTACTCTTCTTATTCCAGCCTGGAATTTCTGTCCAAAGAGACTCAGCGGTGCAGTTTGATACATTTAAGATTTTCGTTGCTCTAGTGGACTCTGTGCTTTCTTTCACATATATGCCACAACCCCCTGGCAGCACGACCTGCTCCGTCATTCCTGTCTATTTTATACCCTGGATTATGTACTCCATTGGTTATCCTCATTCCACCAAGTTTCTGTGAGGCCAGCTATATCAACAGTCTCAACCAGGCGCTCTCGTTCACCTATCTTCATAGTTAGATTTCTAACATTTCTATACAAGCACTTAGAAAACATGTCACTTTTTAGCTGCCTGCCTTCATGTGTTGTAATTGAACGGACTTTTCGTGTAACTGTTTCTGTTCATTTCCTTCCTGTACTGTATCAACTTCCATCCTCTCTTTATTAGAATATAGAGCGCCCTCTACAATAAATCTTCTCCTACGGGATGTTTTTCTCCAAACCACGTGCTCCTCTGCACCTGTTGTCTTTCCCCCAAGTGAGTTTAAAAACACCTCTGTGACCTTTTTGATTTTACATGCCAGCAGTCTGATTCTGTTTTGGGTACCGCCCATCCTTCCTATATGGGTTCCTCCTTTCCCAAGGGGTCCCCAGTTCCTAATAAATCTAAATCCCTCCTCTCTACATCCCATCCATGCACTGAGATCTTGCATTCCCACCTATCTAACTGGCCCTGACCATGGAACTAGCGAGATTTCAGAGAATGCTACCATAGATGTCCTGGACTTCAGTCTCTTACCTACCAGCCTAAATGTGGCCTCCAGGACCTCTCTCCTATCCTTGCCAATGTCGTGGGTCCCTACATGTGCCATGCCCACCAGCTCCCCATGGAGAGGTATCCTCGGTGCAAGAGGACACCCTGACTTCATCTGGAAGGAGGTTTCAACCTAGGGGTTTGTTACTGCCCTGCCTTGCTGCGTCTGTCTCAGGGCCCTCAGCCAGCTCTTTCCCAGGCAGAGCGTCCCCTAGCCTCAGAACAGAGAGCACACGCAGCCCAGAGAATCTATGATTCTATGATCTCCTCCCCATCCTCACCTGGATCCTCGGCTGCCGCCTGTAGAAGAGATGCATGTAACGGTCAAAGGCCTCGTCTCGCAATTTCTTGTTCAGCCTGGGCTTCCTGAGGGCGGAGAGCTTCCCCTGCTGAATCAGGAGGAGATCCTGGTCCCTCGCGGCCAGCTGGGCACAGGCCTGCAACGTTCAAAGGGCACGGTCGTTCCAGGCAGGGTGGAGCCCAGCAGCTGGGCTTAGGGAGTGGGTCTGCGGCTCCCAGGCAGTCAGTGGCACAAGCAGCTCCCGGGGGTGGTGGCTGGACAACCAGACAGGCAGGGGCTGCGCAGGACTGGAGGAGCAGAGGCTGTGTGGGACAGAGGTATTTCTGGCATGGGCATGGCACCAGCCCTTTCCCACAGTCTCAGGAGGGGGCTTCTGGACCCCGGCTGGGGGCCTGGTGACTGGATTTCCTGCCCCTGAAGGTATGCAGGCCGAGGGCCGGATGCAGCAGCTGGTGTGAGCAAGCCTGGCCACAGCAGCCAGGCCAGGAACGAGGGGCTGGCCACATGCTCACTGACTAGCAGGGTCCACCTCCCTTGCACTAGGGCGGCTGCCTCTGGGGAGGAGCACCTCGGTACCCGTGCTTTGGCCAATGGGACTGGTGCCATCACACAGGTCCCCTAGGCCAGCACCAGCGTCCACAGCTCGCCACCCGGCCACTGGCTATCACCTGCTCCTTCTCCTGCCATGCCTGAGACCAGTCCTCATCCTCTCCGGGCCTCCTGCGGGCTGGAGGTGCACATGGCCTAGAGAGAGACACCCAGTCAATGGCAAAGCCCCCGGCCACCCCCGGGCCGGCCACCGGCCTTTGCCCACCATGCCAGAGCGGTGACGCCAGACACGTGGCCCTAAAACCTCACAAAAGCCACAGCTGGATCCTGGGGTGCAGACCGGGGCCATTGGGACTGGGTGGCAGATCTCAGAACAACCCTGATCCCCGCACATTCCCTCCCCTGCCTGAGCGCCGCTCCCCTAGCGCCCTCGGGGCGACAGTGTCCTGCTGGAGGCCGGATGGCGCAGGGATGGCATGAGACAAGTCAGGCGTACCTGGGCTGCCGGCATTACCCCAGGGCCACACGGGCCAGCCACAGCCTGCAGGAGCACAGGGAGGTGCCTGCCCCCATGTGCGTGCGTGGGGTGCATCTTTGGGTCCTCCCCTCGCTCTCTGGGGCCCTCCATAACCGGTGCTCAGCCCCCGCCCCTGGTCTAGGGCTGGGCATCCTCCAGCCAGCAGAGACGCCCTGGTCCTGCGGGAAGCTCGTCTTCCTACACGGATGCTGGGCCGAGGGATGGAGCCTGCAGAGCCCATGCTGGGTGGGGAGTTTCGGGGGCAGCTCTTTGGCTGCGGCAGAGAAGGTGCAGCCGGGGCAGGGCGGAGCCTGGTACTTGGCCCTGCCAGGGCTGGCAGGAGCTCGGAGCACCCGGCGTGGGCCGGCTGCGCTCACTTGGCGGGAGCGTAATAAGACTCCAGGAGCAGTCGCTGCCGAGAATCCTTGGTCAGGGGCCGCAGCAGGCTCTCGCCGACGCCGGGAGGAGCGTCCGGGATGGGCTCCGGGAGGCTCATGCACAGCAGCTGTGGAAGAACGAGGCCCTGAGTCAAGAACTGCCAAGGGGCAGCAGCGACCGCAGGCTCGGAGAGCTCTGGTGCCCCTCCCCCACGTCGCAGTCACAGCCCCACAGATAATGAGGGACCCCAGGAGTCACCTAGTCCAATCCCTGCTCAGAGCAGCACCAGCCCCAATAAACCAGCCCGGCCTGGGCTCGTCAAGCCAGGCCCTGAAAACCTCCAAGGATGGAGATTCCCCCACCTCCCTGGGTAACCCATCCCAGCGCTTCCCCCCTAGGGAAAAAGATTTTCCTAATATCCAACCTCGACCTCCCCACTGTGACGTGAGCCCATTGCTCCTGGTTCTGTCCTCTGCCCTCACTGAGACCAGCCCAGCTCCGTCCTCCCTGGATCCCCCTTCGGGTAGTTAAAGGCTGCTACCAAATCCCCTTTCAATCCATTCACTCTTCTCTTCTGCAGACTGAACAAGCCCCCTTCCCTCAGCCATGTCCCCAGCCCCTCATCATTTTAATTGCCGTCGGCTGGACTCTCTCCCGTCTGTCCACATCCTTCCTGGAGTGGGGCCCAAAACTGGACACACTATTCCAGATGTGGCCTGACCAGTGTGGACTAGAGGGAATAATCACATCCCTCGATCTGCTGGCAACACTCCTCCTGCTGCAGTCTAATATGCCATTGGCCTTCTTGGCAATACGGACACACTGCTGACTCCTGTCCACTGTAACCCCCAGGTCCGTTTCAGCCAATTGCTGCCCAGCCTGTCGGTAGCCGTGCCTGGGATTCTACCATCCTGAGTGCCGGACCCTGCACTCGGCCTCTTTGAACCCCATCAGCTTTTCTGGGCCCAATGCTCCCGTTTGTCTAGGTCACTCTGTACCCCCCACCCACCCAGCGCAGTGGTTGCGTGTCGCAACTCTACAGGACACACCAGCTCCGCACCCCAGGCCAAATCTGGCCATCTCCCCGGTGCGGTGACACAGTGGCTAGAAACACTGCTCAGCGTATCTACCACCCCCCAGCAGACTCCCGAGGGCGCTTCCACCCCAGTCTCCAGGTTGGTAGGGAAGATGTTGAATAAAAGTGACCCAGCCCTGACCCCTGTTACCACCTGCCAACCAGTCATCAAGCCATTGATCAGGACCCACTGAGCCTGCCAATCCAGCCAGCTTTCTGTCCACCTTACAGTCCGGTCAATCGACCCGGATTCCTTTAATTTGCTGACCAGACTGCTGCGGGAGACCATGTCAAGGGATATTATGGCCACTGCTTTCCGCACATCCACAGAGCCAGCCACCTCGTCACAGAAAGCAAACGGGTTGGGCAGACATGACTTGACATCACCCACTCAGAGTCTCACTGCATCTCCCAGGACCCCCAGCTACCCAGCCTCACCCATCCCAGCAGACCACCTCCACCTGGCAGGAGCTGGAGGATCCAGCACAGGGCTAGTCTGTGCAGAAATCACACCTGGAGAAGGCCCTTTGGCAGTATTTTCGCCTGACTGAGTGCCTGGAGCCAAGCCCTGAGCACTGTCTCCTACCTTGGTGAGATAGGGCCTGGGCAGGTACGTGCTGTGATGTATGCGGCACAGGTGCTGCTCCACGCCCAGGAGCAGGTCCCCACGGTCATTCCCGAAGGCCAGGCTCTCTGGGATCGTGTTGAGCTTGAGGTGTCTGAGAAGAGAGGTGCAGGTGGCAGGGATTGCGGCAGCCACTCGGCCCAGTTCCCCCCCGGATGGAGGCACGTGGCACTCCGTCCTCCACATTCCCCAGCCGGCTCCACCAGGGCACTGGGAGAACTGCAGCACCCGGCTGGGTTTGTCTTTTGGAAACGGAACAGACCAGCAGTGTTGGCTCCAACCCCTCTCCATCCCGCCAACATCTCTCATCCCGAGGGACGGGCATTGCCGTCCCTGGACCAACTCAGGGACTGTCCTGCTGGAGGGAACCCGCTCTGCCTGGCGCCAGCCTGACTTCGCTCTGCCCATTGCAAACACCCGCCTGGCCGTCTTTCCTTCTGGTCCGGCCTGTTGGGCAGGGGAGTGGCTGTTTAACGGGGTCTTTGCCACAGGGTTGAGCAGGCCGGCCTCTCGGGATTCCAGCTCACGTGGTTCTTCTGTTAACCCTCAAGGCTATGAGACCCCCCCAGCCCAGCCCCCGACCGACTGTGGCCCAGGCAGAATCTGGGAAGGGTCCCCAAAGGGCCATGCCTGCCCCTCACCTGAGCAGCTGGTTACGGGCATTCCACACCTTCACCGACCCATCCCTGCTGGCAGATGCAAAGAGCTTCAGCATGGGGCAGCAGCACAGGCCTAAGGGGCAGGGCAGAGCTGTCATTAAACAGGGAGCCCCAGCCCCTCCAAAGCATGCTCCAGGGGACCAGGAGTGCCATGGGCTGGCCCCACCCCACAGGACACCAGCAACCCCCTGTCCTACCAAGCCGGGGCACAGCCCACGAGGCAGCCCCACTACCGGCTCACACCACAGCCCCCTTGTCTCTTTGTGAACATCGTTCTCATGGGGGATAGTCTCAGCAGATGTCGGCCAGTGTTGAGTAGGGACGGAACATGTGCGAGTAGCCACCATTCGTCTACTGTTAACTTCTGCCTCCCCACTGGCAGGGAAGCATACGCCTTGGACGCTGTGGGTCACAGCCACTTGCCAGCTGGATGTTCTGCCCCCCAGGAGATGTCCTGCCCCCCAGGAGAGGCCCATGGAGACTGGGCAGACCATTGAGGGTGGATAAAAGCTGTTTGTTGTTCGGCTGGTCAGGAACATGAGTCGTGCAAGTGGATTCCTCCCATCAGGTGAGTTTGCAGCTCAGAGAAGGAGTCCGACAAACCCCTGACTGGGTGGGACTGGCTCTCTGTGCTGCACAGACTCTGGGGGAGGTGGGGTCACTAGGTATAAGCAGGAGATCCCCAGGCCCAGACTGGGTTCGTCAGGTGGTGGGAGAGGGTGTTACTGCTGGAGAGGACCAGAGGGGACCCGCCTAGAGCCTGGATCTCAGAGCAGGTCCAGGGCTGGCCCGCTGTAACTTAGTGACCCTCCGGAGGGTTAACACTCTAAAGAGAAGGGCCCAGGACCCCGTACCGAGCATGAGAGCGCTGGCCTGTGGTTCTCTCGTGCGTGGTGACAGATCAGAGGGCCTGGGGGCTGTGTTGGGCCAGAGGAGTTACACTGGAGAACTGGCTAGGGCAATCAAAATACAGAGCTCACAACCCACGGGAGGCGCATGCCCTGAGGCTGGTCCTCACCCTCCAGAATCACTGCAGGCAGCCTGGCAGACTCACCTTACCTGGAGCCAGGCATGCCCCATGGGGCACTGCTCCCCCTCTGGATGCCCAGACCCACACCTGGCGCTAGGCTCCTGCTCTGGGTGCCCACGCAGCCCTGGACGGGAGGAAGGGAAGCCAACGGGCAGCAGGCTCTCACCCGTGATCTCATCCAGCGGGTCATCCTCGGGGCCGTGTTCCCGGCAGCTCTGGGCCAGCAGGTCATACTGGACGATGCTGTAGGTGGCGCTGGCGGGGTCCTGGATGGCAGCACCCAGCGTGGTGCCCAGCAGGCACATGTGCACCACAGGCTGCTGGCAGGAGAAACTCAGCAGCAGGGTCAGGCACTCGTCGATGTAGGGGAAGATGCGCCAGACTTTCACTGTGCGATCGCCACCTGCACCGGGCCGGCAGAGGGGCACTACTGGGTTGCTCCCACGGCGGCCCATGCTAGGCCTGGGACACCACCTGCCCCCACCGGCCACACTCTGCCCTGGACATGGCCAGGACGAAACACGTGAAACAGGGACAATCCCACGACTCTCACAGTGTGCCAGCCCCCCGCCCCTCCCCGGACCGGGAGACACCCTGCCACGCCCCAGGAGGTGGGGGATTGGGCCTGCAGTGCTCCCCCCAGCTCAGGCGGCGGATTGGGGGGTTTCCCTCCCTGTTCTCTGAGTTGTTTCCACATGGAAAGGTGGGAATAAAATCCAAACCCCAAAGGCTCCCCACAGCCCCACCCTGATTAATATGGGTGCTGACCTGCCCCCCACCGGCTCCAGGCAGGAGGGGGCTCTGAGCCAGGAATCTTCTGGCCCCCAGGGGTGTGACCCCCAACTCCTAGGGTCCTGCCCAAGCCATTGCTGCATGGGGTGGGCCCTGCCCACCAAGGGCTCCGTGGGGACCCCACCCCAGGCTGGCAGTCACTCAGGATATAGGCAGCCCTGGCCCCCAGGGCCAACGCACTCACCGGCCGAGAGGATGCGGGTCTCATGGGGGTGGGAGGCCATTGCGGTTACCCGCTCCGTGCCATGAGCCTCCGTCTGGTACTGAATGCGCCCGGTGAACCAATGCAGCACGCACAGCCGCCCGTCCTCCTGCCCCAGCACCAGCAGGTACCTGTGGGCAACGCCGATCACACGCTGCACGGCCAGAGCGCGGCTTGGACAGCCAGCGTTCCCCCGCCAGGGCTCCTGCCCCACCTCCACAGCACCCCTGCTGGGGGCTCCTGCCCCACCTCCACAGCGCCCCTGCTGGGGGTTCCTGCCCCACTTCCAGAGCACCCCTGCTGGGGGCTCCTGCCCCACCTCCACAGCGCCCCTGCTGGGGGCTCCTGCCCCACCTCCACAGCGCCCCCTGCTGGGGGTTCCTGCCCCACCTCCACAGCCCCCCCTGCTGGGGGCTCCTGCCCCACCTCCACAGC
>ML685936.1:1122484-1141818 GCA_007922175.1 Pelusios castaneus
GGGGGTCTGGACAGGAGGGAGGACGGGGGCCTGGCCCGGAGGGGGGATGGGGGGTCTGGCCCGGAGGGGGGACAGGGGTGTGGACAGGAGGGAGGACGGGGGTCTGGCCCGGAGGGGGGACTGCTGGGCCTGGAAGGGGGCTGGCACCCAGCCTGGGGGAGTCCTGAGCGTGGGGCTAGGACAGCACTCGGGGGGGGCAGGAGAGGTGCCTTTGCCTCTTCCCCCACCAGGGGACCCTCCCTTGCTCCCCCCACACCCTGGGGCGTTATGGGCCCCACTCCTGGGGAGGAGCAGTTGGGGGAGCCTGGAGCAGCCTGTGCTATCCCCCCCCGGCCCTCCAGGGCCGTGCTAACAGGCCTTTCCCCCCCACACCCGAGCTGGCATGGGGCAGCCCCTCTGCTGAGTGCCTGGGCCCCCTCGGGCGGAGAAAGGCAGCACAGGGCGGGGAGAGCTGCGCCCCGGACTCTCCTGGAGCTGGCAGCCATTGCCCGGGAAGGAGGAACTGGTTCAGGGTGCAGCCAGAGATGGCACTGCAGGGAAATGCCCTACAGCTGCAGCCTGCATGGGGAGATGGGGGCTGGCCAGAGCCCAGCCCAGGGGCATGGTGCCGCGCCCCATTCTCCGAGAACAAGGGAAGTCTGGGCATAGTCGGATGCACTCCCAGACCCCAGCTGTCCAATGCCACCCTCCCGCCCCACAGCCGGCAAGGAGTGCCAGGCCCAGCCCAGCACATGCCATTTCCTCACCTGGGCAGCTGGGGCCCAGGTTGCTGCCCCACACCCCAGGACATCCTGTCCTGGGCAGACACCCGCTGCCAAGAGCTGAGACCCCACTCAGCCCTGCCAGCACGGGGAACAGTAAGCTGCCATGGCCCCACTGCCCCCCCGACCTGCCCTTTCCCAACCCCATTCCTTTCCGTCACACCTGCCTGCTTCCCTCACTCCACCCTGCCATGGCTCCTGAGGGAGACTGACCAGAGAAGCAGCGTCCATTTGCAAATGCGCCCCCCTCATGCTTCCTCCTGCCGTCCCTCCGGCTGGGAAAAACTTCCAGTAAACAGCCACAAGCCTACAGCACTGGACCCCTGCAAAGGCCCCCCACCCCCCTCGTGGCATGAGGCTGACAAAACGTGGACAATGGTCAGGCTTTTGGGGCTCTGAGACCACCGCCTGAGTCTGCTGCCACCCTGCCACGGCTGGCCCCCACTGTCCTCTTGCTCACTGAGGCGGGTGCTGGCTCGGTTTGAGTGCACCGCCGGTCCTGGGCTCCCTCCCTGCTACCCCACGCACAAACGGAGGACATGCAGGGCTGGGAGCTCTCGGGGGGAGAGGCAGGAGGCAGGATGGGAGAAGGGGTAGAATGAGGCTGCTCCGGAGTTCGTGCCAGGAAGGGAGCAGGTAGGATTTCTCCTCTGTCCCCCTGCCCAGGAGCTGGGGGGCACTAGCACCAGTACCCACAGCCAGGGCACCATTGCCTGTAGCCAGAGCAGCAGGGAGCCAGCCCCACCTGCGTGGAAGAGCTGGGAGCCCGCAGCGTGGGCAGCAATGCTGCTGTCTGCCTGCACCATCCCACCCGCCCAGGGACACCAACCCCACCTGCAGACCCACGGGAGGGGACACCAGTCACAGAGAAACTTTATTGGTGTAACGGTACATTGCAACGCAGCGAAGTCAGACGTGGAACTGGCCTGCACAGAGGTTAGAACAAGGCAGCACCTTCTCCCCCCTGCCGCCACGCCAGCTGTGCACCCCCTGGCCCAGATGGTGACCGCAGGGCAAAGGCAGGCGCGGGAATGCCAGGGGCTGGGTAGCTGTGGGGCACACTGTGCTCGCCAGCCCTCTGCCCAGCCCCAGTGCAGACACCCACCACGGCCACGCCCAGCACGTGGCACAAGTCTGCACCATGCCCACAAGCTGCTGGTGCAGCTGCCAAGGCCGGGCCGCCGCTGCCCTTCACCCCCACGGCTACTCCGGCATGGCTCAGGCAAGCGTGGCTCCCTGCTGGCAAGCCCCCAAATGCTGTGAGCGCTGGCCAGAGCACGCCAAGGGGCACTCCAGCATGGCTGGTCAATGCACACAGGCTCCCTGTTCGAGGCAGAGGGCACGGCCCCAGGTCTGACTGCAGGAAGAGCAACCTCCTTCGGGGCACTTGGACCTTCCCCCACCCACCTCTGGAAAGCAAGGACCAGCAGCTCCCCCTTGAGCCAAGCCCAGGCACACCCTACGGCTCAATGAGGCAGATGGTTCCTGCCAAGGGAGCTGCACAGGCACCTGCTGGCCCTCAAAGCCCTGAGCTGGGCACATGTGATGAGCAGGGGCGGGAGCTGCCCAGGAGCAAATACCCATGGAAGATGGCTGAAGGGATAATGCCAAGAGGCAGCTGGCTTTCCCCACACAGCCGTAGCTGTGGGGACAGCTATGGCTCAGCCCCAGAGCCCTGGTGTTCCAACTCCGTTGCCGGGGCAGATTCGGAGAGTGAAGGAGGCTGGCTGAGACAAGTGGACGAGCTCTGCTGGATGATGCTGGTACAAGGGCTGGCAGAAGAGCCAGGCCGCGCTTCACCTCCCTCCACAGGGCTGGGGCTGGCAGGAGGGCCCCGATCCACAGGCAAGACTCTGCGTGGCGAGCCTGGCCCAGCTCCACCTTGTCCCTTCAGCAGAGAAGCTGGGCACAGACCCTTTGCTAGCATCTCCGCGAGGGACCAGCAGCTGGCCCGGTGCGACTGCCAGGGTGGGCGAGAAGACAGGAGCTGCAGGGAGTTGAGCCCAGTGATGCCATGCTCCAGTGCCCATGGAGGGAGGGCTGCCCCACCCATTCCTGCTGGGACACTGGCCGAGTGTACACCCCTCCCTGAGGGTGGGGCCAAGCAGCCTGCAGTTAAGTCTGGATCTAGGGCCAAGGCAGAGGGTGCCGTTAAACCAGCGTTGAGTCACAACACGAGCCGTGCGCCCAGCTGGTGAAAACAGGCTCTGGGATTGCAGAGCAGGCTCCCAGCAGCCACCCTGCAGCCCCTCGTCCCGCTCTAGCACAGCACATACCCAAAGTCATCAGCTCATTTGCACGTAGGAGCCGTGCTCAGCCTGGGCCGAGGGTGGCTGACGCAGCCATGGGCCATGAGACGAGCAGGAGCCAAGAATGCCCCAGAACAGGTGGACTCTTCTCCTGGGAGCAAGCTAGGGTCGGGGGAGGCAGTTACCAGTTTTTCCAGAAGAGGAGATCCAGACCAGCAGCGGGGCCTGAGAATGCCCTGCCCTGCCCTGCCGCTATGGCTGGACGGAGTTTGCCGCGTGGCCATCCGCAGATGGAAGTGCCGTGGAGCGGCAGGCACGACCCAGGCAGTGCAGCCAGCAGATCAGTTCCTAAAGTGCATTGAAGCGTCTCAAAGACCCCGCACAAGCAGCCGGCAGCCTTTGCTGACCAGCCGCACAGCATGCAGTGGCGGGGGCAGGTGTTGGGAGCGCGCCGGAGAGCCCAGCAACGAGGCACACTCTGCGCACGGGGCAGTTCACGTAACGTCCATGAGGGCCTGAAGAGTGGAAGGCCGGCTCAGCAGGGCCGAGTCCTTGGAGCATTTCCGGACACTCACATGCAGATAACCTGCACCCTGCAAAGAAGCACAGCCGTCACAGCTCTGGCAGCCGCCCAGAGCCCGCCGAACACGCTGTGGGGAGCACGGCAGGCTGCCACTCCGAGCCGCCCCCGCCCTGGGGCTACGCGGGTGCACAGCCATCGCCATACAGCCTCATGCCCCTCTTGGGAGGGGCTTCAATTCAGCAGGGCCAGGCCTGGTGCCCCAGGGCAGGAAGCTCTGCTCCCGTCACCGCAGATGGGCTGGAGAGTCATGGATGGGACCGTTCCCGATGGGCGGGGGACGGGCAGGGGGCCTGCTCTGTACATCCCTGCCAGCCGATCTCCCACACCTGTCCTCCTCCATGCTGCTGCTTTCCTTGTCATAGGTGTCCACGCCCCGCTCCTGGTCGTCTTCACCAAGATCCATGTCCAGCTCGTTCCCAGCCTCCAAGCGAGGGTACATGGACCCACTGGAGAGACAAAGGCAGCCGTGAGCACCAGCCCGCTCCCACAGCTCAGGCACAGCCCCATCTACAATGGCCCCCTGCTTGCACGGAGCAAGGGCTGAGTCAGGCCCCAGCAGCCAGAGGGGAGAAAGGGCTAGTCCAGGGAAGCAGAGTGAGGGCCAGGGCGGCAGGAGGCTGCGACTCTCAGCCCGTTGGTCCGTCAATGCAGAAGCGAAGCCCTGTCTGTGGGCAGACGGAGGGGCCTGGCTGGTGGTCTGGGTCGAGGAGCTCTGACTGCTTTCAGACAAGTAACACTTCCCGCGAGTGCCACGCCTCACCTGATGGAGCGGCAGGTGAAGAACACGATCCTCTTCAGCCTCTTGTTGTAGAAAAAGTAGTTGAAGGACCAGAGGCTGCCCTCCTCGCCGAAGGGGTCTGAATCCAGGTCTGGGTTGTAGCTGCAAGACCAAGAGGGTGGGTGAAAGACGCCCTGCCTAGAGCTGCCGGTTCCGATGCGAGGGGCTCCCTGCCCTCAGCCCAGGCTTGCTCTGGCCTGGCACAGCCTGACAGCAGATCCAGCCACAGCCCCCTGTGGTTGAAGCACAGCACGAATGGTAACAACCCAGCTGCCTCCCCAGCACAACCCTCGAGGGGGGAAATGCTAGGATCCATGTTGTGCAGGGAGAAACTGAGGCAGGCTGTTAGCCCATGGGGCCGGCAGCCCCAGCAGAGCCAGGCGACAGTTACATCAGTGGTGAGCTCATGGCGAGCCCAGGGAACGTTGCCCTGGGTGGGAAGGGGAAGGCGTGGGATTGGCCCCTTCTATCTGCCATGGCAGAGGCACGCTGCTGGCCTTGTTGGCAGAACATTCCCCGGTTCCACCAGCAGCTACACTCCATCAGGCCACAGCCTCGAGGAAGAGTCCCTGCTCCATGCTCCCCAGCGGCATGCGGCGCACAGCCTGGCTGCCCTGGGGTGTGGGGCTCCGCTGTGCGGAGGGGGCAGGTGGAACAGACCTGTAGATGTCACACTCCGAGAGACAGATCTCTTCATCCACAGCGTCCCACAAGTGAGGCTTCAGGGCTTTGAAGTCCTCCCGGACGGCAGAGAACAGGCTACAGTTCACAGCGTTCACCACCTGGAGGGGACCGGGACACAAAGGTCAGCCCCACAGCATCCCTCTGCTTCAATGGGAGAGGGAAGCTGGGCTCTCTGCCATGCCTGGGACAGGGCCCAGCTCCTCTGCTCCGGGGAAGTGAGAGCAGGTTCGCACTCTTGCCCACCCTGAGCTTGCTGGTCTGGGCAGGAAGGAGCCATTGTTTGCCAGGACACCTGCCGGACGCGATAAGCTGAGAGCTTAGGCGGGGCCCTCGCTAGGTCACACAGCCCTTCCGACAAGCCCCTCCAGGGAGCCCAGCCTGGAACACAAGATGCAGACCAGTGGGCATTCCTGCACCAGACGCAGGGGACCGTGGGGAAAAGCAGGTGGGAAGGCAGAAATGTGCCATGGAGTAAAGAAGCCAAGATGAGGGTGGCTGGGCCTTCCCCAGGATGCCCCCCAGGCACTTGTTCAAATGACTGCAGCTGCGCACGGCTCCCCTGAAGCTGTCTGGGAACAGGCTGAGGCAGGACGCCTTGTGCTCTGCCCCAGCAGGGCTCTGGCCACCCCTGCTCAGCCAGGATGGCGCACTGCCCACACCTCAGTGCAGGGCATGGGGAGCTGGGCACGTGGGGCAGGGGAACCTACAGCCTGTGAAAATGATCAAACCCAGCCCCCACTTCTACTGAAGCAACAGCAGCCCCCCTTTTGCCCCACCCCCAGACAGCCCAGCCCCCTGCAGAAGGCACTGCGCCCCCACTCCAAAGGAAAAGGGCTAGCCAGGCTTGCGGGAGAGCTGCTGATTTTCTGTGGGACGTGCAGAGATAGGCAGTGTTGCCCCCAAGGTCGGGTGCCCCTAGCCTGCGTGGGATGGGGAAGAACTTTGCTCCAGCGGCAGAACGGGAAGGTGTCTCACTGGGAGGAGGGCTGGGAAGTGGCCTGGATACAGCTCCTCTCCCAAAGGGGGGGCAACAGAGACCTACACCCCTGACCAGGTCTGTGGGACCCGCCCCGCCGAGCTGAAGGGAAGGACTTGGACATGCCATGACCCCCAGGCCAGCCAATCTCCACGGCAAGAGGACCCCAGCCACATCCATCCCGTACCCAGTTGAGGCTGGGCTCCCTGCTGAACTCATGGCTCTTGGCAGCGCTGAAGTCGTAGTCTGGCCGGAAGGACTCGTTGAGCGTGGCGATCAGGTAGAAGAGGGTCTTGCGGCTGCACTTGTCACTCAGGGGCCCCTCCTCGTCCCCACTCTGACTCTTGCTGAGCCTGCATGCACAAGACAGCGCAGTGGGCAGCGGCTATCCACAGGGATCCTGCAGCTTCAGCCCCGAGGACATTCCCAGAACCCGCAAACAAGGCCATTTGTGCAGGGATCCGACACCCCCGGGGCAGACGGCCCAAGCCAAGTGCACAGGCAGGCACAGATGGGACCCCAGCCTAATCCAGGGCCAGCTAGAGTTGCTCATCCCAGCTCACGCTGGCACCACGGCTGCACAGGGGATGGCCTGAGGGCTCACCAGTCCCAGCATGCAGTGCTGCACCTCACCTCTGTGGCTCAGGACCAGAGAGCACGGATCTGCAGGCTGCCTGGCCACGCTGGGAGGGTGCCAGCCACAATGCACAGGGTGTCCTGGGGCCACTCCACCCTTCCCGCACCCACTGCTGCCTCTTGTGTAGGGCCCAGGGGTCCCAGCAACCCCCCCCCCCAAGTCCCATGTGCCCAGGCCCCCGCCCGTACCTGCTGGGGCTGATTCCCGTGGTCTGGGGGGGGGACAGGGCTTCGAGAACATGGGGCTGGCCCTCCTGGCAGAACTGCTTGAACATGTGTTTGTCGTCGCCAGCCATCTTACATGAGTAACTCTCAATCCTGTGGAGACAGCGCTGCATGAGGCCCGTGTGCCCAGCCCCGGCCTAGAGAGAGAGCTCACCCCTCAGTGCTGGCACTGAATGGTGGGGAGTGATAGGCCAGCACAGACACAGGGTCCTGGAAACCCCCCATGTTCCCCACCACGTTGGCGAGATTTCGAGGTGAAGACAAGCGTGCACTGGAGAACCGGCTGTGGGGGGGGGGCCCGGGGGGGGGGGGGCGAGGGGGAGACAGGACCCAGCAAGCCTCCATGAACTGTGAGCAGGAACATGCTTGCGTGCTGTTCTAAGGCGCCTCACCAAGGACCGAGGGGCAGGAAAGCTGGCTGATCGCTACAGCTCCCTGCCAGACGCGAGCTCTGCCCAGCCCCGGGAGCTCACGGCGAGTGCTGGAAACCGTTCGGTGGTCCACGTGATCCTGTCTGGAATGTAGGAGCCTGCTTACAATGTTACTGAAAAGTTCCAATGACCTTACAGATCTGCCATGTCAGGGACCATTGCAAAGCTTAGTGTTTGCTGAGCACGATGATACGGTTCATCTGTGTATTTTGAGTTCTCAACATAGCTGGGTTATTTGGATTTCAGCCTGTGCTGTGTTTCTGGGGGACCCACGCCCCAGAGAGGATGGCAGCAGCGCTAAACCTGATTCATGGCCCATCAAGGGGACTCGAAAGCACAGTGAATGCAGGGAGAGAGACCAGGGGCTGTACCCGAGTCAGCAGCACATGCAAGAACCTGGCGGGAACAGAGCCAGATCAACACCAGGGCTAGAGGGGTTGAAGTCCCAGACCCCTCGCCTAAAGGGGGCCCCTGGCTCCAGCCCCCACTGCCCTGTCCAGCCCAACCCCAGCAGTACTTGGGAGGTGCACTGGGAGGGCCCCATCACTGCCGGGGGTGGGGGCCAGGCTCCACGGTGCTCTCGTCCCACCCCTGAATCAGCTGGGCAGCCCTGGGGGGTGGCGTAGGCCAGTGCATGTTCACTCTGCTCCAGGGGATGAGGCTGGCTGGCATGTGGTGCAGCCTTCTAGGTCCTGCACCACTCACCAGCCAGCCCCACCCCTCGGGGCAGCCCTGGTGGACCGGGAACGGGGCAGGAGTGCCATGCAGAGAAGCCTCTGGCCCAAGGGCCCCCCCCCAACACCGGCCCACCTGCAGGCCAACATGGTGGGGGGCCAGGGCCCCAGGCAGGGGAGGGGGGCACCCATGTTGGTGAGCAACCCAGGGCCCCTTAATCCGGCCCTGCCCAGGGGCAGGGGCCTCTGAGGCTTTTCCAGGCCCTGTGCTATGTGGCGCTTCAGGATAAACCAAGTATAAAACTCAGGGTAGAAACCACAAAATGCAGCTAAACCACCTTCCTCTTGTCTTCATTCCTGCTTCCTCCCTCTGGACCCACTCATCTGCAAGTGAAGCTGTGAAAGAAAGGACTGAGACCCAGCCAGGTACTGGCTGGAATCAGGGGGATGGGACAAGCCTGTAAACGCCACAGGTCGGCCGAGAACCTGGTCTGTATCTGATTGCTTTGATCATTCCCAGCGATCTGCTCATGGGTTTCGCTCCTTTACAATAACCCTTTAACTTGGTGACGCAAGGACTGGCTGGCAGCGTGGGATCTGGAGTAGGGTCCAACCCTTTATTGGCCTGGTACTGGGGCTGACCCTTGGGGGATCAGGGGCAGAGTTTGAATAGGTAACCCTTTATTGGCCCTACCTGCTGACTGGGGAGCCAAAGACTGAACGGCAAGAAGGGGGCTATGTAATTTCAGGATAACCAGTGTGGGGATCAGAGACTTGGGGCTGGGGGCATTGCAGTTAGATCCCCCAGTTCTGGGGGAATTGGCTCTCCTTTTGCAGCCAGTCTGGACCTTGGCTTTTTCAGGTGGGCTGCCCAAGGCAGGGCCAGGGCACAGCCAGTACAGAATGGGGCCTGCTACACCAGGACCCAAGGCCCCTCCCTCTCACAAATTTCCCAAAGAGGCTCAGTCCCTCTGCATTAGCAACTAGCCCGCGTTGCCCCTAGTTCAAGGGGAAAATGGCCAACCAGCCAGTCAGTAACCGGGCACACATGCCAGGCTTGGCCGCTCCAGTCTTCATGGGGAATCCCTCCTGGGGGAGCTTGTGGGTCTCTGGTACTGGTTCAGCTCAAGGGGTGTCCCACAGCTCCCTGTGCGAGGACACGGCCTCTGCTGAGGCCCCCCCCCGGCTGCAGAGTGAAGGAATCCAGAGGGAGGTCACTCCCTGGCCCAGTAACCACTGGCCCTTCTTCCTCCTGCTCCCCCCCGCCCCCTCCCCAAGAGAGGAAGTAACAGGCTCAGAAGCCACACTGAGGTCAGGTCTACCCTTAACTGGTGCTGCAGCTGAGCGACTTAGGGAGTCGTGGAGCGGCAATCTGGGGGGCAAGGTGCCGCAGAGGCAACAGGGTTTTGGCGCCGGAAGCACCAGCATGTTTAGTACCTTAATTCAAAAGAGAGGCCCAGATGCTGTCTTTTCATTGGAACTTTAGTGAAAATATTCAACGAACAGTCGTTTACTGAGCAAATGTGAGACGATGACACTTGCTGCCTATCCCGCCTATCCCGCCTCTACACCTCACCGTTTGTCGCCTCTATTTTGCCATGTGGTCATGACTGTCTCTTGGGCTAGGAATGGGGATCAAGTTAAAACCTGAAACGGCGGGGGTCGGTCTGGGGAGGAGGGGTGCAGGGGCGGGGCTGCGCAGGCATGTGTAAGGTGCGTGGGTGTGCGACGGGAACTTAGCACTCGACTACCAGATTGACTTGGCAACATTGCTCAGGGCTCTGCAGCATTCAGTGCCCGGAGTCTCAGCCAGGTGGGCCAAGGCCCAGTCTGGGTGTGGAGCAATTCTTCCCTCCACCCTGTTAGCACCTGTCAGAGAGGGGGACGAGCTCTACTGACAGGGACATGCCACAGCAGCAGTGGCAGTGTGCCCTCAGCCGCCCACACGGAGACCAGCCACACACTGCGTGCCCGGGGCCTCATCACGCTCTTCCTTCCTGCTGCCTTTCCATTGCGTCTGCCAACAGACCTGTCTGTTTCACTTCTGATTTTTGCCACTTCCCAGCTGTGATATTGGGGCTCCTGTGGGGCAGGGGAGGGTTAGACACATCCAGCGTCATCTGCATGAGTGCTTTCCTGCCATATTTCTATAGGCCTCCCTAGAAACCTCAGGCAGACCTCACTTCTCTGTGAGTGAGCATCCCACGAGAGGAGCCAGTAGCACGCACTCTCAGCCAGCCGCCCCGGTCGCTGCAGCCTCCCACCAGGCCTGGAGGAGAGTGTGTGAGCAGGAAGTGTGGGCTGGGGCTTGCAGGCAGGACACGAGATGGTTTCCCAACCCAGATTCAGACTGGGCCTCAGTTAACAAACCAAACCCATGTAGACCGACCGTGCCAGACGCATGGCTTTCTCCCTGCAGTGTGCACTCAGAGAGGCAGAGAAGTAAGGGATAGTTCCAGCCAGCCCCCATGGCCCCACCACCATCTGCAACAACATGCGGCCACCCTCCTCGACGAACAGCAGGGAAAGCAGCCTACAGTGCAGGAGGCACGAGCACCGCTGTTCCTGTGCGCACTGAAAGAAGTGGGGTTGGGGCGCATCCTGGAGAACATCTGCAGGAAGAAGGGCAGCCCCTCAGCTCCTCTCCCCTTCTCTAGCTCCGTCACCCAAGAACGCCAGCTCTTTGTGAAATGCTTCAAAGCCCACTGCTCTAGCACCTGCACCGACACTCACCTGGCCAAGCTGGGCACGGAACTGCTTCAGCCTCGTCTCTGCCAGCCCACAAGAGCAGTGAATGGCTGGGTACGCTCCCTCTTGGCCTAAACACGAGTTAGGGATCCTCACGGACAGATGGCAGGCTCAGCCCAGAGGTTCTGCCCCACTACAAACCGTCCCCTGGGCTGACACACGTAGGCGAGGTGGAGTTTGTGGGCATCTGTGCTCAAGGAGCACACGGGCGCTCCGAACAGCTCGCGGGCATGCCCCAGTCTGAGTGCATGGAGAAGCGGTTCCCTGGGCCCGGCAGAAGCTCGTCCGTTCTTAAAGCAGCCTGTGGCATCCAGGCTAGTAGCCATTCTGTTCTAATCTGCCGATACGGGGCTGCAGAGCTAGGTGGGAACGCCAACAGGAGCCAACACACACTCCAGAGGGTGACTGCGGCAAGCCGGGAAGCAAACGTTGATCCGTGTTTGCCCTGAGACACCACAGCCCAGGTCAGAACCTCAGGGGCAGCTGGGAATCCCTAGGGCCCCTGATGCTAGGCCGAGGCCGAGTGCAAAGGCCCATGAAGTCTATGCCCCACACAAGGATCTGGACAGCACCCGTTCGACACTCACCCATTTCAGGACAGTGCCTTGGCCACTCCGCCTTTAAGCATTCCATGGAGGTGAGGGGGGTGTCCCTCCCACCCAGATACATCCCAACAGCAGAGCTAGGAAGCTTGTCTGGCCCCCTTTGGAGGGACTTCCTCTGAAACACTCAAGTGAGTGGAAACACAGAAGGTTTGACAGCACCCACCTGCCAATGATGTGAGCATCTCCCGTCTCCACTGTCAGCTGAGAGTTTATTGCTTCAAAACTCGAGTTCTCTAGCAGCTTCATCGTCCCACCTCCTGGCTCCAGAGCCACTCTGCCACTGCTGCTGCAAAGGTGGGGCTGCGGAGCACAGAGAGAGAGTCCCCATCAGCCGCCCAGCCCAGCCCTGAGAGCGGGGAATCCCCCTGATTCCTGGCCAGCCCAGCAGAGGGCTTGGAGCCGGGAATGGGCTTGATAAGCCAGCACAAAGACAAGGAGAGGCCGGAGGCAGACACGCTTTGAGGGGGAGAACCAGAACAGATCTCACATCCTATGGTGCCAGGCAGCCTCACAGACTAATGCAATTGCACCTCGAGCCCAAGGGACCATTCCCTGCAGCCCCACCGCTCTCCACCTCCACCCTCACTCACACTGCATAGCAACGGACTCCTTGCCACCACCCAGAGCTTCCACTCTGCGGGATGGGGAGGGGGCTATAAATTCCCCCTGCAGCCCCACCCGTAACCCAGAGGAAATCATTCTTCTGGATCGGCCAGGCTGTGCTCTGGAAGGCTACCTCCCTAAATCCCGCTCAGCCAGGGGACCTATTCCACTTGACAAACCAGCCGTAACCAGCCAGTATGCTCCCGGAGGTGGCAGGGCCACCCCAGCAAAGGGATTCACTCTCAGTGGTGACAAGTTCCAGCGGGGAGCCGTGACAGTCTGGTTCAGCAAAACAAACCAGGAGTCCTGGGGCACGTTTAAAGACTAACCAATGTATTTATTGCCTGAGCTTTCCCCCGTGAAAACCTGTTACTCTTTAAACATGCCACAGGACTCAGTGTTTGTTTTACTCCCTCAGTGATCACTGGGGGCCTTCAGGGCATTTGGTTTTCCTGGCTCGAGATGGTGCCTGGCCAGCAGAGAGGCTCTGGCACTCACTCCCCAGTGCTTCCCCACAGAGGAATCCAGGCCCCGAAAACCTATCTCCACCCCAGATTCTGTATGCTTCAGAGAGGGGCCCCTCAAATCCCTGCTGGCCACTAGGAGAAGGCCCTACCCAGGAGCTCCGTGCCCCCCTCCCGGCTGGGGCCTGTTGTGCAATCTGGGCTGTAACAGGAGAGCTTGTAAACACGCGGCAGCGAGGCCCTGTCAGGGCACTGGGAGGGGGCATGTCCCGTACAGGCCTCCTGAGGAAGGTGCTGCCATGCCAGTCACCAGACAGGGAGGAGCGGGGAAGATAGGTCCCCAGGAGGGGACTCAGTCAGCTGCAAACAGACACTGCCTCCGAGGCCGAGTCCATCAAGAAGCCAGCAGCAGAGCAGGGAACCCGCCCACCCAGCAAGGTCGAAGGGAAGTCGGAGGCTGCCTGATGTCCTTTCCCCAAAATAACCCGTGGGGATTAATGCAGGGACATGCCACCTGACAGGCGGCCTCAGCTTTAGTCAAGAGCAGCCCCGCTGAGCCCCAGTCCCAGGGACCTGCAAGGAATAGCCGGCCTCCAGCTCCGGTATTAGGGGCGTCAGGCCAGGGGAAGGGCAGCAGATGGCCTCAGCACAGCCTGCAGCAGAACACCTGAGCCAACGCTGGCTGCCATCACAGCTAACTCTGCCTCCCACTGTGGGATGGGATTCTCCCCTCACCTGCAGAGGGGCCACACCAGGGCAGAAGAGCTCCCAGGAACCTCTGTTCTTCCTTCTGGGGAGCCACCCAGCCCGTCTCTCACAACACCTGCCCGACACTGCCCAGGATAAGTCAGTCAGAGCCACGATACCCCAACACTGCCGAGCGGGGCCAGGGCCAGGAGAGGAGAGGAACGAGAGCACCCACTGGCCCTGCCTGTCACCCCCAGGACGAGGCGGGGGACGGCTGTGGGCAGAGGGAACGACCATCAGTGCAAACCCCTGCACACAATGAGAATGTGGAGAAACTAGGGTTCCACTGGGGCCTAGAGACTCCAGCCAAGACCCTGGACAAATCCCAGGCACTGGCTCGCCATAGGGCCCAGGAACTTGACCGTGGCACCTAGGAAGCCGATCGCCCCCTGCACCTAAAGAAAAAGCTGCACTGCCGCACCCTGTCGGCAGCAGAGGGCTCTTTCGCCCCGCAGCGCCACGCAAAGCAGTGGGGCCATGACTTTTTTTTGGTGGCAGCTGTGGGGGAGGGAGGTGTTCAGAAGTGCCGCAGCAGAGCTAGGTGCCTTAGCTTTTGGGCTGGCTCCTATCTCAGTGGCACATTTGTCGAGCCCTGGCTTACAGCCTTATCGACAGCGAACAGACAGGCTCCCTCCCCATCACCTCGCGCCCGAGGCTCTGAGCATCAAGGGCGAGAAGTGTTTTTGCTTCAGAAGATAAGAGCCACAAGCAGGAAGTTAAACAACGCCCCAGGTGAGGCTCAGCACAGGCTGATATTTTACACGCTGAACTCAGGAAACCATGCTTCCCGGTGACGGCATCTCTCTCCCCCAGCCCAGCACAGAGCTCTCTCTACACGCTGCCCTTGGCCACGCAGGCCCCCAACGGATCAACTCCCTGGGGCAGGGGCTGGGCCTTCGGAAACAGGTGATGGAGCCTAGCGCATTGGATTATTTTCAACAAAAGCACAATGATCCCGAACAGCAGCCAAGACCGCCCTTTGAGCCCCAGCTGCCTTCCTATTTAAAGCCATCCCGTGCTGGCAGCAGGGACCCAGTGCAGAACGCTGTTACAGCTGCTTGGAGCTCCAGCGTTACTAGCACTAGCAGACAGGCCAGCTGCTCATCCAGCAGTCCCCCCATGTCACCCCTGAAGCAAGCCCCCAGGCTCAATTCAGTGACAAAGGCGTGTGGCCACATTTATTGCCCTCAAGGAACAGCCCTGGTGCCTATAGGAGCTACAGACGCACTAACACGAGCCCCCATGGCAAGGACGGCTGTTCCCTTGGCCACCCAACGGAGGAAAAACAACAGAGTCCTGGGGCACTTTGGAAGACTAACTGATTTATTTATTGCATGAGCTTTGAAAGCGTCTGACAAAGTGGGATTTTCTCCCACGAAAGCTCGTGCGATAAATAAATCTTAGTTTTTCAAAGTGCCCCAGGACTCTGTTTGTTTTTCTGCAATAGACTAACACGACTACCCCCCTGGACCCAAAAGAGGAAGGCGAGGTGCCCTGACATTTAGAGAACGAGAAACAACTGGGATACACAACTCACATGCACCCCTGCCTGTTCACATTTGTTCCACACATCCCTATTTTCTGTTCTGTCAAACCCTCTCATCGTGTACTACGGCGGGGTGGATTTGCACTACCCTTTCAAAATCTAGTTACAGAAGTATCTAGTGCTCCATGCTTTTTAGGCATGCCTATGGTTTTGCAATGCTAGTGTGCAGGGACTGGACAGGGAATTTGTAATCACATGCTTTAATACATGGCCTCATAGCCTCTGGTTCAGCTTCAGATTTTGCCTCAGGCCCAGTGCTCCAGATTCTCTTTTTCTACTATACCAGGTCACCTCCCCTCGAAAAAGGGAATTGGAAATGGTACAGAGAAGGGCAACAAAAATGAATGGGATGATGAACGGCCTCCATGTGAAAAGAGACTGAAGACACTGGGAATCTTCATCTTAGGAAAAACAAGTAAGGGGGATCTGCTAGGGGTCATAGAGTCATGAATTGCATAAAGGGGAATAAGGAAATGTTATTTTACCTCTTCACATAACCCAAGAAGAGGGGCCACCCAAGGCAATTAAAAGGCAGCAGGTTTAAACACATAAAAAGGAAGCACTTCTTCCCACAACACACAGTCAACCTGTAGAACTCATTGCTGAGGATGTTGTAAGGACAGAAGTATAACTGAGCTAAAAAAAAATTAGCCAAGATGGACAGAGATGCAACCCCATGATAGAGTCCCTTAGCCTGAGTGCCAAATGGTGGGACTGAATGACAGGGGACGGATCGCTCAGTGACTGCCCTCTCAATTACCTGGCATTAATCCGTTAGTCTTTAAAAGGGCCGCAGGGCTGTTTGTTTGTCAGAAGAAAGACTATTGGGTTCGATGAACCGCCGGACCAACCCAGCATGGCTGTACTTTCACTGTGGCCAAACAGCCCAACGTCACACTAGGATCTCATGTTCAGCCGACTGTCGACCAAGACCCCCAAATCTATTTCAGTGTCAATGGTTCCAGGATAGAGACCGCCCCCCGTAAGCACACCCTACGTTCTTTGCTCCTAGATGTATGAAATTACATTTAGCTGTATTGAACACATATTGTGTGCTTGCATACTGCTCCTCAGGTGATCCAGATTGCTGTGTCAGCGACCTGCTCTCTTCATGATTCATCACTCAGCTAATTTTTGGGTCTTCTGCAAATTTTATCTGTGATGATTTTATGGCTTCTTTTAGGTCACTGAGAAAAACATTAAACAGCATGGGGTCAAGTACTGCTCCCTCCAGGACCCAACTAGAAACACACCTGCTCAAGGGTGATTCGCTGTTCAAAATTATGTTTTGAGATTTAGCCACAGCCAGTCATTAACGCATGCCTTGAGAATTTTATAGCACTCTAGGATTTTAATCAGAAAGTCAAACACCTTACAAAAGTCTAAGTATAGCACATCAGCAGTATTACCTCCACCAACCAACCCTGTAATCCCACCAAAAAAGGAGATCTAGTCAGTCTGATATCTATAAAACCCCTGCTGACTTCTATTACACGGCCCTCCTTTACTTTGCTGTTAATCGAGTCCCACGTCAGCCACTCCATTATCTTGCCCATGATCGATGTCATGTGACAGGCCTATTACCCAGGGGGACACTTTTAGTTTTTCTTTTTTTAAGAACTGGCCCAGCATTAGCTTACTTCTTACTCCTTGCTCCTGCTGCTTATATCTGGGTGCTCACACTGCAAAGACCTGCCCCTGGCTGGGTTAAGGATCATGGTTCTTGAAACACCAGCAGCCACAGAGAACCCCGCTTACCCTAACCCTCCAGCCATTGGTGCCACATCCATGACAGTAACGGAAAGTCTAGCAAAAGCCCCCAATGCACGCACAGCCTCCTGGCCTGAGAAAGCTAAACTGAATCCCAACACAGAGGAGCGGGAGGGGCCCGACTGACTTGCAAACAGCACCATGGGACTTTTGTAGCCTTGGATCCAGAATAGCAATTCAAAGTGCTCCCATGCACCCTCCCCGTCCAGCCCCCCAACTATGTTCTTTTTTGAAAGCGCTGGATGATTCACATCTCCCGCAATGAGATCAGCAGGGAAGGACAGACGTGCAAACTTGGCTCATCTCACGAGGCTACTGAGAGACTGGGGATCACCACAGAGCGACATCCCCCATTATGACACTAACTCTGTTCAAAAAGGTCTGTGTCTCGGGCCACGAGGCTTAGTTTACAATGTTTTAGAGCTCCATCATACCAGGCAACGATGAGGACACAGCAGAGTTCTGGATGTTGGGAGCAAGAGGAACGTCTGTATCTGGTCCCCAACTGTGAGCAGTGCGCGCCGAAATGCAGCCAGCCATTTACAGAGGGACTGGGTTAGCATCCGAACGGGCTGTATTGGCCAGGTTCAAAGAACAAGGAGGCTATCACGAAACTATTACAAATCATACTTGACGGGGACTGTGACATGCTGCACTCCTCTGTAACGTGATCTGTCTCTTTCCTGTCCACCCTTACAACGTGACCGCGTAGTCTAATGGAAGGTGTTTTGGGAATGCTCATGGCATGCTCTACTTCATGGTTAGGGTAGCATGTTTCCTGCAACAGCATCCAGATATGAAACTCTGCGGTTTCAGGTCCCCAACTGAAACACAGAGTTGTATTTCCACACCTCAGAGAGGCATGCATAAAGAACAATGCAGCTGGAGTACCTTGGCTGAGAGGAAAGAATTACCTGACCAGAAGGGCCCGGCGAGTGGATTTGAAAAGAGAAAGACACAGTTTGAACGGGAAAAACAACAAAACAATCCCTATATTCTCAAATGAGCTCTCACAGGAAAATGACAAAAAGATAAAAACCATCTGTCCCCGTGAGTGACCACTTCTCACCCATCACTCCCTCCACATCTGACCTGTCAGTCCTGGCCCTCAATGCAAACCTGCGCAACAGCTTTAAAAGATGAGCTTGGGAGCTTCAGTTCCTAACTCTACTAGACACTAGAAAGCATGGCCTGAGCAGACACACTAGATTTATGGCTCATTACAACAATCTGTACCCCACTAACATTCCTTTTTCGTCCTCTGTCTGCAAAGGCGGTAATGGGCCACTTCACTTCGAATGGTCTTTTCCAACATGTGGTGACCACTCAGGCTAAACAATACGTTCCACCTTGTGATGATCCAGACCTGAAAAACTCCGTGTAACTCAAAAGCTTGTCTCTTTCACCAAGAGAAGAAAAAAAATCCTGCCTCGCCCACCTGGTCCCTCTCAGAGGAAATAAGTGAGACCAACCAACTCCTCAGAATGAGCATTTGTGCCAAAGCCTAAGAACGTTTGTGGGCAGAGTCCCAAAAGGAACCTTTGAGCTCTGGGCTCACCCCACAGACCGATTAGACTCCACCCGCAGAGAGATTTTACTACTGGCAATAAAGCAAGCAGGGTGCAGTGCCCCGCTCCCCACCTCAGCAAGGTCAGGAAGCCGGGCATGTACCTGGCTATAAATACCAGCCTTGTTTTAAGAACTAGTTTCTTTTTCTTGCAGGTCTTGGCAAGTCCCCTTTCCAGGGCCAAGGAGAAAGCTCTCCCTGGAGAGAGGCTGTTCCCCAGCATTTAAAAAGGATTAACCCTCAGCTCTGCTCCGGCAGAACAAAGCTGCTTGCCAGCAGCTATGAGGGGAAATCCTCAGTTGGTGCAATCATGTAGAAGCTTCCTCGCCCACTTCTCAGCCCCTGGCCGAGGAGTGGAGGTGGCCAGGGCATCTTTATCATCCCTACTGGCAAAACAGGCCCTTCAAAGCTTAGAGCAGTCATGTCAGTTCCATGCCGCTGCTAGAGAAGGCTACCGGGGCACAAGAGGCAAAATGCTTCTGTCCCTCAGAGGAACCAGAAGCTATCCGGGGCCAAAAGAAGAGAAGGAATTCCAGCAGCCCTGCACTGAGCTGGTGGGACCATGCCCCACTTCCACAAGTTGCTGGAAGAGCCCCAGGTAGATTTTGCTGCTACAGCAAGGCAAGTACAAGAGTCCCTCCCTCAGGCAGCAAGGGAGACAGGGCTCTCTGCGACAAGGATCTTTTTCTGTAGTAAACAAGGACAGAACAATCAGCGAGGATCTGAAGCAGGAAACATTAGGAATTAATTGTTGGAAATGCTTCCCAAAAGAGAACCCTCAGGTAATGGAACAGGAAATCAATACATGTCACATGATCACGATCTCACTCCACAAGTAGACATGGTGCTGATCCAGGAAGCTAAGAAAAATGGTTCTACAGTGAGCCAGTAGTGATGGACTCTGAGCTAAGAAAAATTTTACGATCAAATACATCTGTGAGTTCAACATGCTACATGCAGAATTAGGGCTGAAAACCTAACACCTGAGAACCTGGTCAGCTGTGGGAGACAAGGGTCTTCCATGACCCCAGTAAAAGAGAAAGAGTGTGAAAGTAGGTGACCTCTAAGTGAGGTGCTGTGTTGAAATGCCAGGAACTAGGAGAGAACATTTAAGGTAGGCTCATTTGGAGAAGCTGGAATGTCACTACTACAACATACATAAGACTTCAGAGAGCAGCTAGCTCGGAAATCTTCAGCAGCCCCTCATACCCAAGCTCCAGAAGAATGTCCTGCAGTTTGCACCCCACATAGTTGCTAGACAGCGAATAGCACAAGAGAGAAGTGGAC
>ML685936.1:1154731-1174226 GCA_007922175.1 Pelusios castaneus
GGCAGGGGTAAGTGCTGGGGGGCTGTGTGGGGTAAGGGGGGCTGGGTAGGGAGGGGGTGTGGGGGTATGAGCTATGGGGATGGGGGGGCGGCAGGCAGGAAGAGGGGGAGAAGTGGAGGGGAGAGGGCGGGTTTGGCCGGGGGGTGAGCTGAGGGAGGGGTAGGGGAGGCCGGGCTGGATTGGGAGGGGTAAGTACTGGCTGAGTGGGGATACAACCTGTGGGGGTGAGGCAAAGGGGGCGGAGGTAGGGAGGGGGCAGTGGTGAGACCTGACCCCTGAGGGGGTGGGTCAGGCTTGGCAGGTGGTGAGAAGTGGGGAGAGGACTGGGGAGAGGGCAGGTACTGTGGGGCGGGGGGGTTGCAGTGTGATGGGATCGCGGCACCTGTACTTACAGCCCCTGCTGTAGCCTCCAAGCTAGAGGACACTTACTTCTCTCTAGCAGGCCGGCTCCTTTCCAGGGTCCATCAGCACCAGCTCTGTCATCTCAGCCCCTCCGTTTTAGGATTGGGCTCTCTGCTCTCCTGGAGGGCCCTCCACTTCCACCCCCAAGAAAGGGGTCTTTTTACTCAGCTGCATTTGAGGTGGAATTTGCACAGGCTTGTGCTGTCCAGACCTCCAGAAGAGGATTTCCTGGCTCCTTGGGGGACAGTCCCAGTTAAGTTGGGATCCCCAGTACAAGGCCCCCATTAGACTGGCACCAGCTGGCCCCTCCTTGGCAGTCTCACCCAAATAGCCCAGGACTGAATAGCGCCTGGAGGCTGAACTCTCTTCTCCCCCTTAGAGGGGGATTCCTCCAAGGCAGGGAGGCTGGTACCGCGTGGCAGGCAGCCCTGCTGTTCTCTGCACTGTCCCAGTCCTGGGGATGAGGGGAGTTCTCCAGGGGCCAGTGATGCTACCCGCCCTCGCCGTTCACAGGTGTCCGTGTTCATGCACAGTCTGTACAAACTCTGGTCTCTGCTTTCAGGGCTGATGAAACTCATGAGGAGGTTGCTCTGAGGGCTTCTGCAAAGTAATTCAGGTTATAAAGTCTTAAGATCCTCTGTGTGTGTTAGCAGCAGCCAGGAAAGGGTTTGCTTGCATTGCTGACTGACCGGATTGCGCTCCTGGCGGCTGTTTAAGATGATGTCTGGTGGGACACCTCGTATCACTTGGGAATTGTCTGACTCCCAGTGCACAGCATGGGCAGTGAGGAGCAGGAGCTGCGTTTGCAATGGTGAAGAGGAGTTCTGTTAGGTAAACAGGAGTGCTTGCTTTTCCTCTCTCTTGCCCCGCAGATCCTTCTCTCTCCATCTGCTCCCGTGTCAGTTCTTACACAGTGCTCATTGGGGGTGTATGAGCGCCTTCTATTAAATGACATGACCAACTTTGTCCTGGGGTGTTCTCTCCTCTCCTTCCCAGGGAGAAGTGTGCACTGGGGGGTGTTCTGTTGAAAGTATGTTCACTGCTCTGTGAAACAAAACAGCATCCTGAGGGCAGGCTGGAGAAATTCACCTGTCCCTTGAAGTGGAAGGTGAGGAGATTTAGGATAGTCCTTAGGTTGAGTGGAGTTCATTCCGCAGCCTCAGGCTGGCCCTGAAAAAGTTCTGTCTCTTGCACAGATGAGCGCTACCCTTATTGCAGAGAGTTCATTGCTCCAGAGGAGAAGAGCTCTCGACTGAGGTCTTCCTCCCAGAACTTTAGGCTCTTTTAGACCCTCCGGAGTGTCTTGAAGATACGGACCAAGATCTTGGCCACTGTCTTCCATGAATGCCTCAGCTAACAGGCCTGTGTCCATAGCACTTCCTCTTCTCCCGCCCGGTGTAACTCACCTTTGCAACCTCTCCTTTAATGCTCTGCTGGAGGATTTACTCAGTCATCTCTAAGTGCTGACAGCTGAATGCTGTCAGAAGGCTCCATCTTTGCTCTCCTCCTCCTGGAGCACATCCTTGGACATGGACTTTCCTACTCTTAACCATTTTTTTGTGGAGATGCCACCTGACTCCATCTCTCTCTGCATGTGCTGACTTCTCTGGCTTGACTGCCTGCTCTTCTTCCCCATGGATACCTCAGGCTGAAGAGCTTCCCAAGTTAAATCCTTTCCTCTCTTCTGCCCCTTAATTTCCACTGAAACAGCCCTCCCAAGGCCTCTAGTGACCAATCTCCTGGGTGTTATCTTAGCTCAGACCTCTCTCTGGAGCCTCACATCCAGATTGTACAAAGCTTGCACATCCTGTCTGTGTGGTGTCTCGAAGATCCAGCCTTTCCTTTCCATGCACACAGTCAAAATGCTCAGCCAGGCTCTCATCTCTCTCGTACGGAGCACCCTTCTCTCTGGCCTTGCCATGTACAGCTCTGGCCTGCTCATATCCATTCAGCATGCTACTGCAAAGATCATTGTCAAAGACCGTGTCATCTCTCTCCCGGTATGCTTCTCTGGCTCCTTCTGCTCTATCTCAGCAAACATATGATACCTGTTCACATTTTTGAGACCTTCAGCCTGTCACCTCCCATTCAGTACTGAATGGCTGGGTCCTGTCTCCGATCAGCTCAGGATTCCAGCCTCCATCACTTGCTTTTTGAATTTCAAACAAGCTTCCTGCTTTCTCCCATGCTACCCTTCACTTGGTGGAGGAGCTTCCCGTAAACATCCACAGAGCCACCTCATTATCCACCTCCAAGTCCTTAACTCTCTCCTTTGCCTTGATACCATCATAGAATCTGGAAGGGATCATGAGAGATCATCAAATCCAGTCCCCTGCACTCATGGCAGGACCAAGGACCCTCTTAAATCATCCCTGACAGGTGTTTGTCTGACCTGCTCTTAAAAACCTCCAATGATGGAGATTCCACAACCTGCCGAGGCCACTTATTCCACTGGTAAATCACCCTGACAGTCAGGATTTTTTCCCTAATGTCCAGGCTGAACCTCTCTTGCTGTAATTTAAGCCCGTTGCTTCTTGTCCTATCTTCTGTGATTGAGAACAATTTTTCTCCTTCTTCCTCATAGCAACCTTTTAGGTATTTGACGTCTGTTATCATGTCCCCTCTCAGTCTCCTTTTTTCTAGACTAAACAAACCCAGCTCTTTCAATCTTCCCTCATAGGTCAAATGTTCCAGACCTCTAATCATTTTTGTTGCCCTTCTCTGGTCTTTCTTCAGTTGCTCCACATCCTTTTTGAAATAAGGCACCCAAAACTGGACACAGTACTCAAGATGAGGCCTAATCAGGGCAGAGTAGAGTGGAAGAATCACTTCTCGTGTCTTTCTTACAATACTCCGGTTAATACATCCCAGAATGGTGTTTGCTTTTTTGGCAACAGTTACACTGCTGACTCGTATTTAGTTTGTGGTCCACTATGGCACCCAGATCCCTTTCTGCAGGACTCCTTCCTAGCCAGTGATTGCTCATTTTGTATGTGTGCAATGCGTTGTTCAACCCTAAGTGGAGTACTTTGCATTTATCTTTATTGAATACAAGAACCAGGGGTCACCAAATGAAACTGATAGGTAGCAGGTTCAAAACAAATAAAAGGAAGTTCTTCTTCACACAATGCACAGTCAACTTGTGGAATTCCTTACCTGAGGAGGTTATGAAGGCTGGGACTATAACAATATTTAAAAGGGAACTGGATAAGTTCATGCTGGCTAAGTCCATAAAGGGCTATTAGCCAGAAAGGGGTTAAGAATGGTGTCCCTAGCCTCTGTTTATCAGAGGATGGAGACGGATGGCAGGAGAGTGATCACTTGATCATTGCCTGTTAGGTTCACTCCCTCTGGGGCACCTGGCACTGGCCACTGTCGGTAGACAGATACTGGGCTGGATGGACCTCTGGTCTGACCCAGTACGGCCTTTCTTATGTTCTTATGAATTTCATTCTGTTTATCTCAGACCATTTCACCAGTTTGTCCAAATCATTTTGAATTGTGATCCTGTCTTTCAAAGCACTCGCAAACCCTCCCAGCTTGGTATCCTCTGCAAACTTTGTAAGTTTGCTCTCAATGCCATCATCTAAATCATTGATAAAAATGTTGAACAAAACCAGACCCAGGACAAATCCCTGCAGCACCCCCTTTGTTATGTCCTTCCAGCCTGAACGTGAACCGTTGAGAAGTACTCTCTGGGAGTGGTTATCCAACCAGTTTTTCACCCACCTTATAGTAGCTCCACCTAGTTTGTACCTCCCCAGTTTATTAATGAGAATGTGATGTGAGACCGTATCAAAAGCCTTACTAAATCTAGATATACCACATCTACCGCTTCCCCTCTATCCGCAAGGCTCGTCACTACATCACAGAAAGCTATCAAGTTGGTTTGACACAATTTGTATTTGACAAATCCATGCTGACTAGCCCTAAGCACCTTATTCTCTTCCAGATGTTTGCAAATCAACTCCTTAATTATCTGTTCCATTATTTTTCCCGGAACAGAGGTTAAACTGACTGGTCTATAATTCCCTGCATTGCTCTTATTTCCCTTTTAATAGATGGACACTATGTTTGCCCTTTTCCAGTCCTCTGGGACCTCACCCATCTCCCATGATTTTTCAAAGCTAATAGCTAATGGCTCAGATATCTCCTCAGTCAGCTCCTTGAGTATTCTGGGGTGCATATCATCAGGCCCCGGTGACTTGAAGACGTCTAACTTGTCCAAGTAATTTTTAACTTGCTCTTTCCCTATTTTAGCTTCTGACCCTATCACATTTCTATTGGCCTCCTCTACATCAGACATCCAATCTCCACCAACCTTCTCAGTGATGATCAAAACAAAGAAATTATTTCATTCCTCTGCCATTTCCACATTTTCATTGATAGTTTTACCCTTTTGTTGAGTAAGGGCCCTACACTGTCCTTGGTTTTCCTCTGGTTTCTGATATATTTGAAGAATGTATTTTGTCACCCATTTGTGCCTTCAGCTAGTTTGATCTTTTGTGCCTTGGCCTTTCGGATTTCTCTACATAATTGTGTTCTTTGTTGATAGTCCTCCTTTGTCATTTGACCTAGTTTCCACTTTTTGTAGGACCCTCTCTTTATTTTGAAATCATTGACGGTCTCCTGGTTCAGCCAAGGTGGCCTCTTGCAATACTTCTCATCCTCCCTGCGCAGCGCAATGGTTTGCTCTTGTGCTCTTAATAACGTCTCTTTGAAAAACTGCCAACTCTCTTTAGTCGCTTTTCCTCTTAGACATTCTTCCCATGTTGTCCTTCCCATCAACTCCCTGAGTGTGCTGAAGTCTGCCTTCCTAAAATCCATTGGTTTTGTTTTCGTATTCTCTCTCCTAACATTTCTAAGAATCATGAACTCTCTCATTTCATGATCACTTCCACCTCAGTTACCTTCACCTTTCAAATTCTCAACCACTTCCTCTCCGTTTGTCAAAACCCAATCAAGAATAGCCTCCCCCCTACTAGCTTTCTCCACTTTTTGAAATAAAAAATTGTCTTCAGTGCATTCCAGGAATTTATTGGGTAATCTGTGCCTTGCCTTGTTATTTTCCCAACAGATGTCTGGGTAGTTGAAGTCCCCCATCACCACCAAGCCCTGTGCCTTGGATGATTTTGTTAATTGCTGAAAAAAAGCCTCGTCGACCTCTTCTTCCTGATTGGGTGATCTATAGTAGACCCTACCATGAGATCACCCATGTTTTTTACTCCTTTTATTTTTACCCAGAGACTTTCAACCTGCCTGTCTTCTATTTCCATCCCAACCTCAGTCCAAGTATATCTATTTTGATAAACAAGGCAACTCCACCTCCCTTTCTTCCCTTCCTGCCCTTTCTAAGCAAGCTGTACTCTGCTATATTAATAGTCCAGTCATGCGTATTGTCCCACCAAGTCTGTGATACCTGCTATGTCATAGTTGTGTTTGACTATAAGCATTTCAAGTTCTTCCTGCTTATTTGATGCCTACAAAATACTTGCCAGGTTGGCTGTGATGTGCTGAGACCACAGCTTATGCTGGTCAGTATCCTTTCGTTTCCTGGTCCTCTTGTCAGTGCGTCTGTCTGTATCCACCTCTTGTCTCCCGTCTTATACGTAGGTTATGACTCTCGGGGCCTGGGACTGTCTCTTTGTTCTCTGTGCATAGCTCCATGAGGGGCTTGTCTGGTCCATGACTAGAGTTCTGGGTGTTACTGTTACACAAATAACAATGCATTCCTGGCAGTGTCTGTTGCTGGGACGTGCCTGGGCACCCGTCTGTCCGGAGGAGATCCCTGCTCAGGGTGACTGCCCCTCTGCTGCCGAAGCCCCAAGACTGTGGGGCAGAACGTGCCCCTCGTGCTGGTGTGTGCACTTCCACACCAGCGTTCCCACGGGCGACAGCTGGGAAAGAGCCAAGTTCAGCAAAGGGGGCATTGGGATGCCTCGTTCTTCCTAAATGCCCCACCTCCACTGCAGGTGGTCCTGTGCATTCTACCCGCATGTCTTCACTCCGCTCCCCTGGCCGCCTGTCTCCAAATACCACCAAACCCCTTCCTCCTGTTCCCAGAGGTCTGTCTTCTGCCCTGCTCACCCGTACGTCTTAGCCGCCCTCCCCCCCTGCACTGCATGGCCCCAGGCTGGGGATCCGGCTTTTCCTCTCTCCCCTTGCCACACCGCTGTTTGGTTGGAAACCCTCCCCGCACACAGTGCAACTCTCCCATTATTGTAGTGGTGAGCACTCGCGGGGGGGAGGGGGGGGGAAGACACTTGTGTCCTGTCTGCCCTAGTGCTCCCCTGGTGAACGTGCACAGGGCTAATGCAGCCCTGGGATTCCCCACTGGAGGGGTGCTCTTTCCTTTGTGCTGTCATCCGCCTCTTCCTCCTTCCATTTCTTACTGGCGAGTGAGGGACTCTCCCTGGAGGCTGCTACAGGAAGTGTGTGCTGGTAAGGGCTGGGCACTCAGCTTTCGCTGGAAACGTTCTGGAGGGTGGCTGAGTTCGTCACCTTCCCTTCTTGCTGCTCTCTGCCCCCTTGGTAGCTCAGCTGTGTCCACCCTGCTCTTCTCTTCCCTTCCCTGACCAGGATCCTGCTCCATGCTGTCAGCACTGGAGAATAGCTGGCTCAGGGCAGCCCCTCACAGAGGGTGTGCAGTATTCCCAGAGGGGGTGAATGTGTTGTTCTCCCACTGTCTCTGTCCCTCTGATCATTTACCCGGGGACTCGGAACGTGGCGTCTGTCTTGGCTTGGATTTCTCCAAAGTGCTATTTTAAGGGAGTCCCATTCCATGCCCTTTCTCTTGGCACACCAACCTCCAGGGTGGCGGCAGCGGGGTTTGTATCCGCAGCACCCTGGCCGGGAGGTATTTTCCGTTGGGCTGCAAGTGTGCACGGCTGATCCTGGCATGTCAGTTTACAGGACGAGCGACAGAGCCTGGGAGACACATCCTTTACAAGAGTGCATGAAAACCCTCCTTCGGAGCGTCGAGGCTTAACGTTGCCGCCCGTCTAAGCAGAAACGCCACAGGCTAAGTCGGGGAGCCCAGCGCCCCCCTGGTGAGGGCACTTGGGCCATCTGCCCTTTAAAGAACAGGTTTTCCTGTCTTGTGCAATGCAGGAGGCTGGTGACGTGGCTGTGTGCAGGGAACGTGGCCCCCTCAGCTGGGGGGCCAGGCAGTGAGTTTCAGGACGTGGGAGGGCGCGCCATGACAGCCCCACTTAAGCCGCCAGGTTTTCTGACCTGACATGGTGCAGAAGTAGCTCACCCGATGTGGCTGGGCACGGCATAACAGCAGGTCTTCTCTGCCGCCCTTCTTTCCACGGTGACTGGGCCCTCCCGCCCGATCTCTTGTAGCTAGAGCCCCAGGAAATTCTGGTCAGTGTTTTTATGAATTTTTGTTCTGTTTTACGCATGCCCCTGTCCCAGGGGAAGCCCCGAGGGGAGTCTGCAGCGTGAGCCATCCCTACACTCTTCCCGCAGCAGCAGCTCCTGTCCCATGGGGCAGGGCCTGGCTGTCGGCTCTGGGCGTTGTCAGGTGCCCGGGTTTACCGCACACTTGAGTTTGGCCTGGCCGCTCTCTGTGCTGGTGATGGGGGCTGGGGGCTGGCCAGGGTGAATTGGAGTGAGTGGTGCTGCCTCCCCACGTGGGTGCCTTATTTCGCGTTTGCAAAATAATGGAGTTCTACAAATAGCTCTATCCTATCTGGGGCAAACGGAGTCCAGCCCAGCAAGACAGCCGCACACCAGTCAGATCGTCCGTGTCAACTCGGCCAGTCTCCTGGGCTGCTGTCTTCAGCACTGGATACACTTGGTTCCTGCATGGGGGCCCACTAAGCAGCTATGGTGTGTCTGCTCAGAGTCCCTGCCTCTTCACTAGGCTGCATCCAGGACCTTCACGCCACCCCTCCCTAGGCCGCCTTCTCTGCTGCTCCGCAAAGAAAGGAGATGAGTTCCAGGGGACGGCACACGCCAGGCTACCTGCCTCTGGTGTTCTCGGGGCGGCCCCTGACCCCGGCCAAATGCGCTCTTGGTTTCTTTGGGCCCTAGCTGAGCTGCTGGGCTTTCCCTCTGGAGCTAGCACAGGAGGGTCACGTCACTCCCACCCCAAGGGAGCCACTCCTGAGCCGGGCTTATAGAATCATAGGATGGAAGGGACCTCACGAGGTCATCTAGTGCAACCCCCTGCTAAAAAGCAGGACCACTCCCCCTAAATCACCCCAGCCAGGGTATTGTCTAACCGGGCCTTAAATATCTCCAAAGACGGAGATCCCACCACCTCCCTAGGTAGCCCATTCCAATGCTTCACCACCCTCCTAGTGAGAAAGTTTTTCCTAATATCCAACCTCGACCTCCCCAGCTGTAATTTGAAACCATTGCTCCTTGTTCTGTCCTCTGTTACCCTCGAGAACAGCCTAGCTCCCTCCTCTTTGGAGCACCTGCTATCAAATCTCCCCTCAGTCTTCTCTGAGGGCTTCCCCTCAGGCTAGACACCTCTGAGTACATCCACACAGCGGCTACACCCCTGTGGTTGGCCCGTCTGCTTGTGGGGCTGTATCTCTGCTGTGTGGAAGCCTGGGCTCTGAGAGCCTCCCATCCCACAGGGTCCTGGAGCCCAGGGGTCTGCACAGCAGTGAAACAGCCCCAGGGCGGGGCAGCTGTGGGTGTCTTTGCTGTGTAGACAGGCCCTGCCCCTCACAGGTGTGACAGGGTGGAGCCCACTGAGCCCTTGGGCTCATTAACCCCTTCCAAGCCAGCGAGGGCTCCATTCCTGCCTGGTTACAACGCGTGGCAAGTTGTGTCCACACAGCTCTTTTGGGGACATGGTGTTTGTCTGTCCACCCCTAAAAGAGTCACTGATAGGAGCCTGCGAGGGCAGAGTCTGGGTGCCTTGGAGGACAGGCCCCGAGAGCAGCCGCACTGGCCAATGTCCTGCTGAACACAGAGCCAGCAGGTAGGAGAAGCAGCCAGACCCGTCTCTGGCCGCCGCGTTCTGGTCTAGGCTGCCAGCAGGGAAGACCTGGTCCTGCGTGGGTGAGCCGTGCGGTGTGCAGCCAGGGAGACGCCATGTTCGGAGCCAGCCGCCCCGTCTAGTCAGTGCCAGGTTCTGGCGTCGGCATCGCTGGCTCTGAGCGGCTGCCGAGCTGTGGGTGCGGGTAAGAACGTCTCTCGCTCCCCTGGAGCTCCGTAGACATGGCAATGCGCTCCCGGGGGACCTGCCCCCCAACATGCAGCTGTTGTTCTCCTGCAAATCCCTTCGTGACACCTACCGACTGCGTGATAGTGGTTAGGGTGCGGGTGTGCTGAGACCACCTGTCACGCCGAGCAGGGTATCTCGTGTTTCCCTCGATTCCACTGCTTGGGGCCATCTCTTTTCTCGTCTTGGACCGTCACTTGTCTGTACAGCACTTGGCACGGTGGGTCCTGGGCCACAGCTGGCGCTCCTAGGGGCCGTGGTAATAAAATAAGGATTTAGCAGGGACACCGTAAGGAGAAGAGACACCAAGTGGGCCGTGAGGATTCAATTGTCTGTCGGCATTTGGGAAGCAGAGTAGGGCCTGGCTGTTGGAGCTGGAGCGCGTCCTGGGACATGGGTCTTGTGGAAGAGGAGAAGGAAGAGCTTGGTGCGCCAGCTGGGCAGTGGTTCAGCGCCCGGAGGGTTGTGTGGGAGACGTGGGCCCAGGAAACAGAGCTGGTGAGAGGTCCAGGTGCCTCCTCTCCAGGCTGGAGGCCGGCTCTCTGGGGCTGACGTGGGTGTTTGGCTCTAGGGGAAAGTTCTGAAGAGGCTAATTCCCAGGCCGTCCGTGGGGCAGTGTGAGAGAAGGACAGTACTTTGGACAGCCTGGCACAACTCTGCGAGCTGGCCTCTCCTCTCCAAGCAACGCCATGCCCACCACCCCTCTGGGCATCTGGCAGACCTGCGTGCCTCTAGGGAGGGCACTTGTCTGGGTCTGGGCCACACCTTACAGCTGCCCCTTGTCCCTGAGACGCGTAACTGCGGAAGGGGCAGGGAGAAATGCCCCAGGGACTCAGTGCCCTTTCGGCCACCCGGAGGTGTGCTGGGCCCTTCGCCCAGCTAATGGACAGACAGGCTCCCTGCTCCCAGCCTTCTCTTCAGGGCAGCTCCAAGGGGGGGGGCGGGAGGGTAACAAGTGGGGACAGCCCTGCAGCCGCACACTCCTCCCAACAGGCCCCATAGTCAGACGGCCTGGGGTGAGAATTCCCAGGTCTCCATCCTGCCCTCGGACAGGGCTGAGTAAGGGCCCACCCCTCCCTGGGGTGCAGAGGCCATCGGTAGATTTCAGCAACAGTCGCCTTATAAAAGGCCAATTCTTCTCACACTCCGTTTGGAAAATGGCCTTTCACCTCCTGGCCAGGGCTTCGTCTTGCCGGCACATCTCAGAAGCCCCCGGACGGCAAGGCAGGAGGAAGATCCCGACGCTTCGCTCGTAGGAATGGCTGTGTGGGTGACTCGCGGATCGCTCTGTCTGGCTCCTCGTTGGCTCAGCCACGAGAGTTTCCCGTTACTAGTCCACGTACGGGGGCAAGTCCTGGCCCGGCCCCTCTCCTGCGCCCTGGGGCGGATGCGGCAGCGCTGGGCTGGTGCCCAAGGGCCGGGAAGTGCCATGGCCTGAGTGGTTTCCTGGGCCGAGCTGAGGAGAGAACAGAAAGGCCCCACTCGTGGATTGCTGGAGAGGGGGAATCTGTGCGCGTTCAGTCGTTCAACTCCAGTAACCTTTGGGGGCGTTTAACACAGGAAATGGAACTGAAACAAGAGAAGATGACGTCCCTTTTCCTCCTGCGCCCCCGTTCTTCCAGGCAGTGCTGAGCCCCGTCGCAGCCAGGGCCTGTGCTGCGTCCCTGCTGTCTAGACCCTGGCTGTGCTGGCCGGGGCAGTGATGGCCCTGCAGAGCCCCTGTCCCCTGTCCGAGGGAGGCCGCTGGGAGACAGCCGGCTCTTCAGAGCGGCCTTGCTTTTACCAGGGCAGCTTTAGCCTGGCATGAGGGCGGGGCAGCTAGCGAGACTCTGGAGACAGGTTATTTATATTGGACCATGGCCGTGCATGGGCCCCCAGGTCCTGCCCTCTGGCATTCAGCCTCAAGTTAGAGAGAACAGGAAAGAGATTGACCAGACTTTACAGTCAGACAAACAGGAGCGGGTGTCGCAGGGTGGCTAGAGCAAAGAACGGCCCTCCTGGGTTCAGAACAGTGGTCCCTCTAGCCCAGTGTCCTGTCTCTGACAGTGGCCGGTCCCAAGTGGACAGAATTGGGCAACTACCGAGTGATCCATCCCCTGTCGTCCAGTCCCAGCTTCTGACAGCCGGGGCTAAGGGCACCCGGAGACGGGCCTGGCATCCCTGACCACCTTGACTAATAGCCGTGGACGGACCTATCCTCCAGGACCCCCCTACTTCTCTCTCTAATAGTTATAGTTTTTCTTCACAGCATCCTCTGCCACCAAGTTCCACAGCTGACTGGGAGTTGTGTGAAGAGTTTGTATTCATTTAATTGGGGGGCTCCTGGTTCCTGTGTCAAGTGAAGGGATAAATAACCCTTTTCTGCCCCCTTCATGATTTTGTAGACCTCTAGCCCATCCCCCTTAGCTGTCTCTTCCAGCTGAAGTCTCCCAGTCTTTTGAATATCTTCTCAAATGGAAGCGGTTCCGTGTCCCTCATCATGTTTCTTGCCCTTCTCTGCACTTTCTTGAGCCCTAATATATCTTTTTTGTTTTTTTAATGGAGCCACCAGCCCCACACGCAGTATTCCAGGTGCGGGCTTACCACAGGCGTGTATATTGTCGTGGCATTATGCTACATTTCTTATCTCCTCCTTCGGTAGTGCTTCCTACATTTCTGTTCACTTTTTTGGACTGCCACTGCACACTGAACGGATGTTTTCAGAGAACTAATGACTCCAGGATCTTTCCTGAGTGGGAACAGCTGACTCCGTCGCTGTGCGTGTATGGGGGGATGATGATTTCCAACATGCATTATTCTGCATTTATCAACATTGAATTTCTGCTGCCCAGTCCCCGGTTTAATGCGATCCCTTTGGCATGCTTCGCAGTCTGCTTTGGCCTAACCTGTAGTGCCCCTGGCTGACACAGTACGGCACCTCAGGTTCCCCTTACCAGCTCTTCTGTCTCTCTGGGGGTTCCTGTGGCGTAGCCCCCTGGCTCGCTCACTGGGAGTTCCCGTTCCCCTCCAAGGTCACACAAGGTTCTTCTGCCTCGCCTGGGCTGGTTTTCCACCCAGTGGCCCTCTTGGGACTATCTTGAACCCCTCTGCTCTGGGGTACAGTGCTTCCCGGGCTCCCCTGCTTCAGGGCCTTCCACAGGCCCTCACCTTGTGCCTGGGGTTCCTCCTCCACACTGTCTTCGAAGGCCCAGCCTGGGTGTTTCAGGCTGGGACACAGATGGGGCTAACTGAACAGGCTGGCTAGCCCCAGGCCTCATGGCCCCTAAAGGGCCCTCGGTGTTGGGGAGAGGTTCCTACTGAGAGCCCTCTGCACTGGACATTTCTAGCTTTCGCTCTTAGAGGCCGTGGTGGTGGTGTGCTCCCGGGGTGGAGAAGAGAAGTGGCAGTTGGCTGTGTCCTCGCACCCTGGGGAAGAAGCTAGCTGTGTCTTGCTTCGGTGCACTCCCGTTCGAGACACCGGGCTGACCTGGCGCAGGAGGGGCTGAAGATTCCCAGGGTCTTTTCTCTGGTGTTTGTGAGCTGTGCACTTCGCGGGGTTTGGGTGTCACAGCCCAACCGTGCAAACACGGTACGTGCTTCGTGTCTCTCGCCGCCCTTGTCTTGGGCACCTCGAGCAGCTGCTGCACGTCGCGTCTAGTCAGGGTCTCTGGAGGTTAAAGAGGGGATGTTCCAGATTACCGGAGCCTGGCCAGATAGCTCTGTGTGTGGGAAGGGAGTACGGTGCCTTTCTCATGCCTCGGGGTGGCCTCCTGACGCTCTCCTCCTTCTGTCCCCAGAGCATTGCTGAGTACAGCCTCGAAGACATCACCTACACGGTGAAGAATGCCTCGTGCCACGAGCTGACAGTCCGGAGCAGCTCCGAGGACCCGCTGGTGTTTAACTTTGAAGACGAGCGGGAGGCACAGAAGTGGTGGACGGTCATCAGCAGCTCCCTGCGGGAGGTGCAGAAAGGTCAGCCCTGGCAGGCCGGGCTCATGTTACAGAGAGAGGCTGTCTCATGCAGAGGCCGTGCCCAGAGCCCCCAGGCTGTAGTCGCTGTAGGTAACAAGGAGCAGACGGCAGATCGCTCTCAGACGGGTAGAGAGAGCAGGCCTGGTAGCTGAGCTGGGTAGCGCCTGCAGCCTCCGCCTCTCACCCCGGGCTCTGGATGGCTTGGTGCACATTGTCGAGGTGCAGGCAGCAGCCCGGCTTCGCTCTCAGTGCTGACGATCCGGTGAATCGCTCTGTGTGGGGCCTCTGGCCTGGCTGTGGGCTGGTCCAGGCAGTTGGGCGCTGTCCGTGGTGGGTCCGGGCTGCGGGAGGCTGCTGTGCACTGCTCAGCCAGGAGTCGGTCTCAAGCTGGGTCAGGTCCCAGGCTACAGACCGGAGCCAAGTGGCGGAGTCGGGGGTGAGCCAAGGGCAGGAGGCAGAGTCTGGGATCCACAGCTAGCCGAGGGCTGGCACGGAAGCAAGCGGACAGTCTGTATCTGGTTTATGGACTGGCATGGGCCAGTCAGGGGTTGCCAATCAGGCCCCCCCAGAAGGGACTTCTTGCGGTCTAGCTCCACAGGGGCCCCAGTGGAAACCCAGCCTGAGATCTTGGTGGAGATGCAGAAGTGGGCCCTGGTTCTAGTCTGGGAAGTGCTTGCAGGCCTCTGCGGGGCCTGAGCATGGCGAGGTGATGTTCTTCCACCTGCCAGCCCCTTGCAGATTACGTGCCCCCCTGTGGCCGGCCCTGCCGTGCCAGCACGAGACGGTGAACATTTACACCGCCATCGTTACACTTAAGAACCAACGTGCCGTCATGACGAATGGCAGACCCGTAACCCTGGTCAGTGATTCGTGTTCCAAGGTTCCCCACACAGCCATGAGGGCTGGAGGCTGAGGTACGTTGCCCTGTGGGGAAGTGATACGCTGCCTTGTGGTCAAAGGCCTTTTCCCTTAGTGTAGACGCACGTGCCCCTGGCAGAGGGGACCTGTCCGAGGCTAGCTCGCCCAATGCTCCCCCAGCAGGGCACAGGAGGTGGCTGCCCCTGGAACTGGCACTGTCTGGGAGCACAGCTCTGCCCTGGGGGAGGAATGTGACTGAGGGCAAAGCTGACTCTCGGAAGGCTCAGTCCAGGATGGAGCTTGGGCTGGTGGACAGGGCACGCTGGAGGGGCATCCTGCCCACATCCTGGGGGGGTGCATCACGTCACCCTCTGAGGAAGCCGAGTGCTTCCAGTAGAGACGGAGGAAGAGCGTGGGCGGGGGTGGAAATCCCCGGATTTCCAGGGCAATCGCCTGGAAAGTGGGAAATTGAGCTTGAAGTGGTGGGAGAAGGTCTGGAGCGATTGGGGAGGTGGAAATAATTGCACAGGTTCCCTTAGCCATGTCTGCAGGAGGGGAGGGAGCAGAAATGTTTTCACGCCCTAAAGGGATGCCCAGGGGATCGGCTGTGCCACGATTGAGGCACTAACTGTGGCCGTCGTGGCAAAGCATGAGAGCTGATGCTACCCCGTCAGTCGCCGGACAGCTGGGCGGGGCGCAGACTGCGGTGGCACCCCCTGCCGACACCCCTGCTAACGCCAGAGCTTCCCAGGGAGGTCCCCTGACCTGGCTGCAGTCTCTTCCCTGCCCCGACACTCTCCTGTTTCTCTTTCAGCTGCAGAGAGCCCCAGCGTGCTGGCGTCGCAGCCCTCTCCCCTGACCTCAGCCAGCGGGAATGCCCTGGCAGCTCCAGAGCTGGACGCAGCTCAGCCCTTGGAGCTTTCGGCCAAAGGTAGCGATGGGTGGAAGGTCCCTTGGCTCTTCGTGTACAGCAGGAATTGCCCCTTACTGCCGACGAGGGCGTGGAAGCCAAGAGCCAGGAGCCCAGCTCTGCCTGTCCCCCAGTGCTGTGGTGGGTTGGGCTGGCCTGCACAGGCTGTCCCGCGCTCTCTGAGTGGCTCCTGACATGGCCCCCAGGCTGGAGATCGGCACGCTTGGTGGCCACGTGTAGCTGGGTTCTGCTAGACAGGAATAACTAAACTCTTGGTTGTCTCAGCAGCAGATCCCCTTTGCTGCCCTGTGTACGTACCACAGGGCCACGCTGGCTGCAGAGCCCGGCTGGCCAGCGTGAGCGGCTGGCTCTGAGGAGGAGCACTTTCCCGCTCTCAGTAAAGCCTCAGGGCTGCTCCTGCACTAGCCGCTGGCTGCAGCACCCGCCCGCAGTGCTCCTGTGCCCCCCTCCAGGCAGGCAGCTGGGCGCCCGTAGCCGCACACTGACCCCAGTGCCCTTCCATGTTTCCCGTTCCTAGAGGATTTGGCGCGCCGCCTCGCGAAAGCCATTGAGTTTGGGGATGAAGCGGCGGCTTCCGAGTGCGCCGTGGCGCTGGCTCGGCAGCAGGCCTCCTTGCGCGTCCTCCTGAAGGAATCCAGCTACCCCGCCAATGAGATCAGGTGAGCCCCTTCGCGCTGCCCTGTTTGAGTCCAGCGGCCCCTCCGCCTCTCCTGTGCGCATCCTCCCAGCTCAGCAGGGCACACGGCCTGCACTGCACGGAGCCGTAGGGACAAATGCTAATGGCCCATCTCCCTCGCTCTGCCGCTTCCCCTTTCTTCTGCCCTGAACCTCCCGATTCAGGCTGAGAGCCCTCCATGGCACGGCTGGTTTGGAACGCAATCCTGGCTGGGGTGTCAGGTGCCACCAGACTACAAATAGCCAAGAAGCTGCTCTCCACAGCCAAGCGTTTGACTCCCTGGCCTTGGGCCCCCTCCCTTCCATGGATCCCAGGTGTAAGCACTGTGTTTTGGAGCAGAACTGCCAGGTACGTGTGGTGCCTGGCGTACAGCATGGGACCTGGTCACCCCTGGGCAGACCCGGCTGATGGCACCTGGCCTCTCTTTCAGGATGAAGGTTGGAGTGGAAGATGCAACGTGCTCTGCCAGTATCACCATCAAGGTCCGTGGTCACATGACAATCGGCACGCTCAGGCAGCAGGTACGACGCACTCCTTTCACACGACTGCCTGTGGGCGCTGAGCGTGGGATGTCGAGAGCCATTGCCCACCTTTTAGTGGGGCCACCTGGAAATGCTCCAGTTCTTCGTTCGTAGCTGCAGCTCCGTGTCTGGAGGGAGAACTGGGAATCCAGGCCACTCCTCTCCTCTAGCAGGGCTCGTGGTTCTTCCCCAGTGGGTGGAGCTGAAAGCTGTTGGCCGTGTGCCAATACCTTGGGGTTGTCTGCTCTCCTCCTGCGCAGGTGTTCCAGGATTACGGGTTCCACCCCAGTGTGCAGCGGTGGATCATCGGCCAGTGTCTGTGTGTGGACGATCGGACGATAGCCTCGTACGGCATTCGGAAAGATGGGGACATGGCCTTCCTGTATCTGCTGTCAGCCAAGAGGGCCAACCTGTCTGAGCAGCGCTGCGAGGAGGACCGAGCACTGACCACGCTTCCTCCAGCCTCCTCGCTCACAGACGGATCTGGCACTAACGAGAAACGCAAATACAGCACCTTGCCGAACATGGCTCCAAAGAAAGGTGTGGCATGCTTCCGCTGGCTCTCAGATGGGAGCCCTTGGCCCAGGCATAGCCCTGGTACGGCACCCCACCTTTCCCAATCTGTAGGGCTCTGGGGGAAAGGCACCCACCCATATCCAAGTCACAGCTTAGGGCTCAGGGTCACCATTCCCAGACCGTAGGGCTCCGGGTGTAACCTGGTTAATTGACGTACCCGCCCTTTCCCAATCCGTAGGGCTCCGGGTATAATTCTCTGCGGGTTTGCAGGATCTTTTACCGGGAAGGAGCCTCACACAGCAATGTCCTTAATTCTTATTTATTACCAGTTACCAAAACAGACTACACACACACAGCATACAACGCTCACCACTCCCAATACGGCAGACAAACTTCTCCTGGTGGCCAGTCAGGATTAGATCATTGGGGGACTCCAGCTTCTGCACAGTGTGGTTGGCAGGGTGCTGAGGCCTGGCAGCTCTGATCTTGGGGCTGAGTCCTGGAGTTAGAGTCCAAAGAACTTCCTTTTGGACCCCAGTTTATATAGTTATAATTTGGGTCCTGCTGAGCTGGACCTTAACCAATCATTTTACTAAAAGACGACAAACACCAATCCCAGCATTCTATGAAACAGCCTTTAACCAATCATATCCCACCACCTTAATTGATTTAAATAAGGTATGTAATTATGCAACAGACAGATGGTTTAGATACACATTAGGAAAGTGGGGACCATAAAGAGAAAACAAGAAGTGTAGATTTTAGGACCACAGCTGTTGATAAGCGAGGCCTTTCCAGACAGGAAGTTGTCAGCAAAGTTTTCTTTAAGCATCTCAAGATTTGTTTCTTTCGCTGGTGTTGGTAAGGACCATTAGGACAGCGTCACCGTCCCAACGGCCTGATTCTACATTGGTTTCAGGAATGTGGGGCTGTGACCACATGCTTCGTAACTCGTGGCTGCTCTCGCATGACTGTTACTGCTTAGCCAAGAACAAGGTCTCAGACCTTACTCCAGACAAGGGAGTTATCCTGAGACACAGCAGCTAAGGATCTGGCTGGCGGTTTTACCTCTGACATGTTTCCAGTCCCAAAAAGAGAGGCCCCCGGCAGGGTCTCAAAGTGTGAATGAGAGAATGGTGTAGGGAGGAAGGTTTAGGGTTATTAGGAACAGGGCACCTGTTGGGGAAGAAGCTGGCCAAGCAGGAAGGATCCCAAATGGAGCCAGGTTGCTGGCATGTACAGTTAAGAAGGTTGCAGAGGAGTTTTGAAACTTAGGGCTGGGAGAAACCAGCAGCTGTAGAGGAGAACCCATTTCGGGCAGAGAGATGTTCTAGAGATGAATTTGTTAAGCGGGAACTATGTATCCTGGTAAAACTGATAGGAAAGTGCAGATAGGAGCTAGCGAGGAACAGTCAAATGTAAGAGCCCCACTTAAAGGTAACACCTAACGGCAAGGAGCTGAACATTGCCCGAATGTACCAGTACTTGTATACGAATACTAGAAGGTCTGGCATTCAGTGATGTATCGCGGAATCCATCGGTGGAGTGCGGATACTCAATGGGACATGATTAGTTACAAGGAAATTAGAAGAAATCACAGGGAAACGGTGATTTAGAAACAACAATAGAGGCGCAAACTAAGTATATGCCCCAAATACAAAAACTGTGGACCCAAAATGTCCCCATGGCTACTAAAAGGAGGCAGTTAGAGGCAAAAGGGTGTCCTTTCAAAATTGGAAGTCAAAGCCCCGTGAGAAAAATAGAAAGGAGCTAGACTTCAGCAAGTCAAGCCTGAAAAACAAGACAAATCAAAGAGCAGCTAGCTGAGCACCTACAAAAAGTTGCAGCAAAAATCCTGTAAGTCCATCATACGCATGGAGCCTGCCAAAGAGCCGGTGTGGCCACTGGCTGCTTGAGGTGCTCCGGGGTCCGGGGTCCGGCGCTGTTCAGTGTATTCTGAATGGTCTGGAGAGGGGGTGAACAGTGAGTGAAGATATACAGAACTACCCCAGACAATTAAGTCAAAGCTGAGTGGAGAGCTAGGAAGGGAGCTCGCTAAACTAAGTGTCTGGTGGACAAAGAGCGGCTGAAATTCAGTGTCGGTGAGCGGAAGGCACGAGTCACGGCAAACAGTGACCCAGTCCAGGTTTTAACATCTCCTCGTTGGGAAGGTGTTCCACACCCTCATCAAAGTTTCTTGTTTTCCAAAGTTTCCAAAGTTTTCCAATTCCGTTCTTTCTGAGATGGGTGACCAGAACTGCACGCAGCATTCGAGATGGAGTGTACTTCGGATTTCAACAGTGACAGCTGGATCTTTCCTGTCATCTTATCTATCCCAGTGGTTTTCAAACCCAGGTTGGGACCCAGTAGTGGGCTGCACACCTTCAGGTACTGGCGTGGCCCCTCTCCAGGTGTGCCTGGGACAGATCCCCAGCATGCTGTGGAGACAGGCC
>ML685936.1:1174236-1188116 GCA_007922175.1 Pelusios castaneus
GGAGACAGGCCGCTCTGGGTGGCCCCTTTCCAGGGTGTGTCTCGGGATAGGTCCCCAGGCACGCTGCAGAGAGGGCCACTCGGAGCTGCTCCTGTCCGTGGCATGCCTGGGGATGCCCACCCCAGCCAAAAGAAGTTGCCTGGAGTGGCTCCTTTCGGTGGCAGCTGGGACGTGGGGTCCCCAGGGACACCATAGAAAGAAACACTCCTGACTTCTTTCAGCCATGTACCACATTTTCAGGCAACGACTGCTTTTTTGGGCTGGGATCACGGGGGATCATCGCACAGCTGAGGGGGCGGAACAAGGGTCGGCAAAGGCTGCTGGCCCCTGGGCTGGGTCATGGGCATCAATGATTTAACTGGGTACTGAGAAAGAAAAGTTTGAAAACCACTGATTTATCCCCTTGCCAGGCTCCTAACATTGTTAGCTTATTGCGCTGCTGCTGTGCGAGTGGATGTTTTCAGAGAACTGTCTACAATGGCGAAAAGATCTTTCTCCAGCAGGAGCAGCTAATTTAGACCCCATCCTTTCTATGTATAGCTGAGATTATGCATGTATCAACATTGAATTTCATCTGCCAGTTTGTCACCAGTCGCCCAGTTTAGTGAGATCCCTCTGTAACTCCTCCCAGTCGGCTTTGGACTGAACTATCTTTAGTCATTTTCTGTGTTTGGCAAACTTGGCTTTCTCACTGTGACTCTTTGCCCCCTTTCCTGAGCCTGCAGGAATATGTTGACCAGCACTGGTCCCAGTACAGATCCCTGAGGGCAGGCGTGTCGCCACCCCCTCGTTTCTGGCCAGGCTGCTGAGCGTGGAGGGTGGGCCCTGGCAAAGGCAGCTCCTGGTCACGTGACCTCTACGCTGATGGCGGTGGATGGATCTTGGCTTAGGGGTCAGTTGAGACAGGATAAGTGGATCCGGAAATCAGTTTAGTAAAACCACCCTTGAGTGCGCAGCAGAGTGAAAACGCCGCGCTGAAGTTGAGGGGAGTTACAGAAGCTACTCTGCCCGGGATCACCTCTGGAGCCTTTTAAAAAAAATGTCACCCCAGCTACCCCCAGTCACCTGGTTCAGAGGCTCCTTTCAGTGTGGGTTATGTACCACAGTTAATTTCGCATCTGAGTTCCTTCAGAGCTCTTGGGCAGATCCCAGCTGGTCCTGTTTAATGTCTCAGACCTTCCTCTAATGGCACCTCAGTCTGGGACAGTTCCTCCGATTTGTCACGGTGGAGATTGAGTCAGCTGTCGAATCTTCCTCGCAACCTCTGCAGTGAAGGTCAATGCACAGTTTAGGCTGAGGTTCCCCGCACGGCTCCGTCCCCTTTAGCTCCACCTTGCTTGGCTGCGGGCCGAGGATGTACCGAGGTGCCTGATGGAGCCAATGCTAGGCTGGGAATCTCTCTGGGGCAGACACGGTCTCTTGCAAATTGTTCCAAACTCTGTCCCACGCTCCCACTCCCCTTCTCGCTAACAGCTGCCTCTCTTTGCGCAGGCAAGTGCCGGCTGTGTGAGGTGGGCTGGGGAGAAGCTGGCCATGGACACTCCCCTCTGTCTGCTGCCACTGAAAGGGGAGGATGGGGAGTAGATGCTGCCCCTGGGCGGGGGACAATGCAGATGGTGCCATTCCCAGGGTATCTGATCACACGGGAGTCCTCCCCCATGCAGCGATCTGTCGTCACACAGCTCCCTGCATTTTCGCACATCCAGGCCTGGGCGACCTCCGCGGATTTGGCTTGGCCAGTCAAACATGATACCTCTTCTTCCATCCTCCTGTGGAGGAGTCTGTAACATGTCTGTTTGCTCCCCAGCGTGGGTCACTGACAACAGCGGGAAGATGGATGTCCGGGAGATCAGTCACAAGCTGGGTGTGCTGCAGCTCAGCACCCCCTCACACAGCCTGGCCAAATCCTCCCTGGCTGCCGCTGCTCCACCCTCCCCTGGGCAGGTATGCACCCCTCTCTCTCGCCTGCGTGGACCCACACGTCACCCCTCTGCTCTCACCTGTGCAGGTTTGTACCTGTCTGGCTGTGCCGGCGCCAGCCTCCCCTTCCTGCCCCCAGAGGCGCAGGCTGCTGTGTGGGACAGTGAGTGAGGCCAGCCTTGTGCAATGAAGTGACAGCTTCGGCCGTTCGCAGCTCCTGTCTCTGTGCCTGGCCCCCCTGGCCATCGCAGGGTCAGACCCCTGGCGAGAAAGTGTCCATCAAAGGGCGCATAAATTGCGGGGGGGGACTGCTTGAAAGGACCTCCTTTCAGAGGTGGATTTTCTCTGCTGCTGTGTCTCGCCCATTCTTCAGCTGTGCCATCCACCTTCTGTGGGGACGTGCAGGGGAGACCGTTAACTCTTTGGCTCCCGCAGGCACTGGGCGTGTGGTTTTGTGCGGCTGGTGGAGGTAGCTGCAGTCTCTCTTCCTCTCTCTGTGCCGTGCAGGTGAAGGGCTCTTCTTGTTCTCTGCAGACAGGCTGGTCGTGTCCAAAATGCACCTTCATCAACAAGCCCACACGGCCGGGCTGTGAGATGTGCAGCACGGACCGGCCGGCGGAATACGTGGTGCCTGGCAGCTACAGGCCGGACGAGACGGAGCTCTGGAGGATTCAGCAGGAGGAAGACGGGATCTTGCAGTACCAGCAGGTGAGTGGAGGCAGCTCTGCCTTGGGGTGTAGCCATGGAGTGACCTGCGTGGGGGCAGGGGATGTGCGGATCTATAGCAGCCATGGGTTGCTGTTTAGGGGGTGCCCTGACAGAGGCAGCTGTTCACCGGGCCCCCACCACGCTGTGTGTGGGGCAGCTGCCCTCCCCTTTCATAGCGAAGGCAGGCAAGGAGCCTTGGATTAGGGCAGCCACTGGCCACGCTGTCCCCTCCCCAAGCCGCAGTGGGAGCTAGTGGACGTCCCCCTTGCCAGCACCTGCAGTTCCACAACAGGGCATCAGTGAGGCTCGTTAGCACTTCGTTCGAAGGGGCTCTGCCGTGGGCTTTCCAGCCTGAGCTTGGCATGACACTGGCTCCTTTCCTTCCCGTTCAGCTCCACGTGGCAGAGTCCTGCGGCCGGGCACGTGTGTGGCCGGGCTCTGGGCTGGGAGTGGCGAGGAAGGCAAGAGCTGCAGTCGGGCTGGCGATTGTTGGAGCTGCATTTCCCGTGGGGTGACCGGGCGCCGAACCTTGGCTGCACTGTGGCTTGAGCCCGTCGGGAACTGCGGATCCAGCCCCAGCGCGGCCAAGGCCCAGAGTTCTGCAGGCTCCGGCGAGCCAGGCTGGTGACTGACAAAACTCTTCTCTTCTTTTTTCTCTCGTGCTGGAATCTCACTAGGAAAAGGGAAGGAGAGACGGTGGCTCGGCCACACTACACGCGGAGCACGGGCTCCCTGGATGACTTCATCCACCTCTCCTCGGAGTTCTGCTAGCCACGTCTCATGCCAGGCCGCACTGGACTGCCCCGCGCTGTCTGGGGCACCGTACCTGGGCAGACTGTAGCCTCAGTGTGTAACTGCTCCTGCTCCGAGGGCAGTGGGTGGGCCGTAGCCTTCTCCTGTGCTACCTCACCGTGGGCACACCCGTCCCCATGGCCCCCTGTGGGGTGGATCCCCAGGGAGAGCGTGGGTCTGGGTGCCCTGGCACTGCTGAGCTAGGTGTCTCTGGTGGGAGTCGCCTGTCTGCCTTGCACGGGTCTGGGGAGGGAGCAGAGCCTGGGAACGCTGCAGCTAGGGGCCCTTTGCCTTCTGTTTGTTTTCCCTTCCTCACCCTCCGTGGCTGGTCCGGGCAGCCCCAGTCCTTGCCTCACAGGGCTGTGCAGACCTCCCTACCCACCTGGAGTGCGTGGGACTCTGCCTATGTGCATGTGCAAAGCACAGCTCCGGCAGCTGTGGTCTGACTCTCCCATGCACCGACTGGCCAAGAGTCTTGGGCAGCTGCCTCATGGTGCGCCCTTAGGAAAGCTGGGGACTGGGCCACTTCCCGGGCTGGCGTCTATTGCCGTGGCCGTGGCCGTGGCCTAGTTCTTTAAGGGGGCAGATCTGATGCCCCTGGAGAATGGCGCCTGCTGCTTGGGGTGAACATAGTTGGGCAGCTGCTGCTGTGCTGTCGCTGTGAGCCTGTCAGCATGGGGAGCGGGGAGGGTGTCCCGGGAGGTCCTTGCCCCCCTTCCTGTGTCGTACACTGCACATCAGTGCTGCTGCTAGGTGAGTCGGGAGATTTGGGAAGGGAGGGGAGGAGATTCAGCGTGTGCCTTGCTTGCTTCTTCCTTTAGCCTTACAGACAGCAGGGGGACAGGTGCTGACGGGGTTGTCCCATCCAGCCAGCCCAGAAGAGATGCTGTGTGTTGCAGAGATTGTTGCCCGGGGCTAGAAAAGGGCCCGTTCCCGTGGGGCATAGGGGAAGCCTGGGTAATCGCGGGGCCGTGCGTTAATGCACGGGAGCCCAGGCACAGGCCCAGAGCTGTGCTGAAGCGACCCAGCATAGAGCCATTGGCGGCCTTCACTTTCCCAGCTGAAGGGGCAGCCCCCGGCCAGGATTGGACCAGCGTGCTGCGGGTGGAGGCTGCTTAGCCCCCGATGAAGTGCAGCGTGCTGGGACACCCATATAAAGTGGGGAGCTGCTGTGGGCTACATGGCCCTGCACAAACAGCCCCTTGGCGACCCCCAGCCACCCCCTCAGTTCCGGGAACTCCTGCACTTGCCTTGAGTCCCACGTGTAGTTGAAGGGCAGGGCCTCCTCCAAACTGCGGCTAGATGGGGTGGGATGTGATGCAGGGATGTATGCTGGGGGCTGGTGCGTGCCGGCCAGCCAAAGGAGGGTTTGACAGAAACTAGAGTAGGAGGCTCCTCCAGAAAGAGCCGGAGCCAGAGCTGCGGGTTGAAGGAGACGTGGCAGTTCTGGTTATGGGCTAGGAGTGCCACGTCCCTTCCTTGGCAGTGTCGTGTGAACTGGGCGTGGACAGAACTCACCTGGCCTGGCCACACACAGGGAGGGTGAGGGGCTGCCTGCCCGCCCGCCCGCCCAGGCTGGCATCCTCTGACGCTGGTGTTTGCTGCAGGGGAGGGTGCAGGGTCTGGCTCTTTGCAGGGGCTCGTGGGGGCGGCTGCAGCAAAGCAAAGATGTCAGAATGGCTGAGATTGGAAACCCAGGCCAATGTCCCACCCTCTGGGGCCACGCCAGCCACAGCCGGTCTGCATGGCTCCTGTGGAGTAGAGCCCCTCTGGATCGCACTTTACTGGGGGGAGCTGCTCCGAACCTCTCACTACCTGGATGCACCGATGCCATGAGGGTGGTTGGAGGCCGGAGCCGCTTACTGCGTGTGGCAGAACCTCACCCAAGCCGGACCTGGCTCTAGGACTGAAGGCCAAAGCGTCCGTCAGGCACGCTGCTCCCCTGCCGGGAGTGCAGTTCTGACTCGCTCGCTCGCTCGCTCGGTGCCATGTGATAGCCAGCTGAGATTTGCTGGCATCAAAGGGAGCAGATTGCAGCCATCGCAGCCTGTAGAGACTACAGCTCCCAGCATGCAACGCTTCAGTGCCCAGGCAGCTGGAGAACAATGGAGGCACATGACGGGAGCCACGGCTAGTCTCTCATTGCCCTGCCCAGGTGAGGCTGGGCCACGCTTTGGCCACGGCTAGCTGAGTGTGAACTGCTGTCCTGTGGCGTGTCTGCGTTTCCTCACGCAAGCGTGACGGTCAGTGACTGGTTGGCAGGAAGAGTTCGCCCCCGAGTTCCTCGGTCTATTAAAGATGTCTCTAAAGAGTGCATCTGCCATGGAGTGTTATTGCGTAGCCGGCAGGGGCTGGGGCTGGGGCGGGCCCCAGCCGGATGCTCTTGTACCTTGGGTTGATTTGGGTTAGCTGAATCTGTTTTCTGCTGGGTTACGGTCGCTCGAAAGACGCCAACCATCGTGACACAGACGGACAGAGCGCCAAGGTCCATCTAGCCCAGGGTCCGGCCTCTAACAGCAGCAGCACAGGGTTCTGTAGAGGAAGGTGCTAGTCCCCTGCCAGAGGAGCCGTGAGGCAATGGGCCCCGGTCTCTAGTAATCAGACATTGGCCTGAGCCCCGAAGCAGCAGGTTTTCTCTCTCCCAAAGCTATTCTGTTCGCACTGGCTGCTCGAACTCGGACGTTCTTGTTGGCCATGGAAACACCGGCCCTTTTGGAAGCTTGTTCATCCCCAGCCCTCACCTTGAGCGAGAATCCGGCAGCTGCCGTGAAGTCGGGCTGTGCAGCACCAGTGCCAGGAGGAAACCCAGACCTCGCCAATGGATACTCGACGGGGAATCTCAAGTAGGAGCAGGCAGGGTACTGCTGATTCCTGGCTCCAGCTCTTGGGTGGAGGAGCCCAGGAGATGGACACATTGCAGGAGGTCAGAGAAGGGCTCACGGTTGATGAGCGCTTTGGGGAACCTGCCTTATCGGTTGAGCACAGCGAGTCTCACTGTGCAGCTGAACAAAGAGAAGGTTATGGGGTGATGATCACAGTCCGTAAGTGCTACACAGGGAACAAAGGGGTGGCAGAACTGGGGGAGGAGCTCATGCCCCCCCCATGGAAATAATGTAGGCTCATGCATGCTGGGGTGGGGTGGAGGGAAGCGTGGGACCTAGAGGGACTGGGCCAGGCATTGTAGGGCCCCCAATCAGAGCAAGGAGCAGGATCCAGGGAGCCTGGAGTGGCCACTACAGCATCCCGTGTTGGGATGGCCAGTGAGACCCAGAGGGATCCCCAGGACCCTTCTCAGCCTGAAGCTTGTTGCCCCCAACAAGTGTCAGTAGCTCTCTGTTTCCCCTGTGGACCCCTCTGCCTATGGCAGGGAGTGTCTGGCCCTGCAGGAACAAAGGCTTGCTGCTGGGTGCCTCGGTCCAGCAGGGAAAGTTGAGCATGCTGCAATGGCTGGAGGATGGCGCTAGACACATTCAAGTAGGAAATAAGACAAATCTTCAGCAACAAGGGCAATTAACCACAGCACGAATACTCCATGAGCCAATGGAGAACGTTTGCTTGACCAGTTCAATTCACTGATAATCCAGTTGCTTCTTTTCAAGTGCATGGCTGGAATTACCCAGGCAAATCCACATCTCCAACATCCAGAGACTTACTGAAGGATGGTCGTCTACCGTGAGGGGCCACTGCTCTTGAGCTACATTGGGGGTTCCTTCTGCTCGGGGGGCTGGCCCCAAGGCTGAAACGTGCCCCCCCAGCAGTCTGGTTCCTTTTAAAGGTGCCCAACATTCACCTTTGAATAGAAACCCCTCTGCTGCGGGCAGGCAAATGATGGTGTCTGGCTGTCAAAGGTTCCGTTGGCCATTGGGGCATTTTATACGTGTTGGGAGTTCGTCCCCGGCCCCATCCTGGCCCTAGCAGCCCTTTGCGGAGGTGAGCAGGGGGTTGAGCAAGAGTTTGCCACTTGTCCCGTGAGGGCAGCCTGCCTCCTGCTGTGCCAGTGGGAATGTGGTGTAAAGGGTGTGTGATGACCTATCTTTGCAGTGTAACTTTTCCAGGGTTATGCCTTGCATGGCTGTGATGAAGAAGACTGAGAAACTCTGTGGCAACACCACAAAGGAGTTAGCTCAGGTCAGGGCTCAACAAAACTTAGGCACCAGGTTGCCATGGCAACCAGGGTTTGTAGCCTGGCTCCTAGCTCTGCTGTGGAAATGCAGTGGAGTAGCACCCTCTGGTGACCAAAAATAATAACTGCTGGCACCTAGCTGGGAGCCAATTTTGTCGAGCCCTGACTTAGCAGATCCTCATGATGGAGATGTGAGAATCATAGGGCTGGAAGGGAGCTCATGAGCTCATCTAATCCAACCCCCTGCTAAAAGCAGGACCACTCCCTCTAAATCATCCCAGCCAGGGTTTTGTCTAACCGGGCCTTAAATATCTCCAAAGACGGAGATTCTACCACCTCCCGAGATAGCCCATTCCAATGCTTCACCACCCTCCTAGTGAGAAAGTTTTTCCTAATATCCAACCTTGACCTCCCCAGCTGTAATTTGAAACCATTGCTCCTTGTTCTGTCCTCTGTTACCACGGAGAACAGCCTAGCTCCCTCCTCTTTGGAGCACCCCTTCAAGTAGTTGAAGGTTGCTATCAAATCCCCCCTCAGTCTTCTCTTCTGCAGACTAAATAAGCCTAGTTCCTTCAGTCTCTCCTCGTAAGTCACGTGCCCCAGCCCCCTAATCGTTTTTGTTGCCCTCCACTGGACTCTTTCTAATTTGTCCACATCCTTTCTGTAGTGGGGAGCCCAAAACTGGACACAGTATTCCAGATGCGGCCTGACCAGTGTCGAATATAGGGGAATTATCACATCCCTGGATCTGCTGGCAATACTCCTACTGATGCAGCCTAATATGCCATTGGCCTTTTTGGCAACAAGGGCACACTGTTGGCTCATATTCATCTTCCCGTCCACCATAACTCCCAGGTCCTTTTCTACAGCGCTGCTACTTAGCCAATCGGTCCCCAGCCTGTAGCAGTGCATGGGATTTTTCCGTCTTAAGTGCAGGACTTCGCACTTGTCCTTGTTGAACTTCATGAGATTTCTTTCGGCCCAGTGTTCCAATTTGTCCAAGTCTCCCTGGATCCTGTCCCTGCCCTCCAGCATGTCTACCATTCCCCCCCAGCTTAGTGTTATCCGTGAACTTACTGAGCATGCAATCTATCCCATCGTCCGGCTCATTAATGAAGATGTTGAACAGAATCGGCCCCAGAACTGACCCCTGGGGCACTCCACTCATTACCAGTTGCCAACCAGACATTGAGCCATTGATTCCTACCCGCTGAGCCCGTTGATCTAACCAGTTTTCGATCCACCTTACGGTCCACTCGTCCAACCCATACTTCCTTAACCTGCCGACGAGAATGCTGTGGGAAACCGTATCAAAAGCCTTGCTAAAGTCGAGGTATATCACGTCAACGGCTCTTCCCGCATCCACAAATCTAGTCATCTCATCATAGAAGGAGATCAGGTTGGTCAGGCACGATTTGCCCTTGGTGAATCCATGTTGACTGTTCCTGATCACTCTATTTTCCTCCAAGTGTTTCAGGATGGATTCTTTGAGGACCTGCCCCATGATTTTCCCAGGGATTGAGGTGAGGCTGACCAGTCTGTAGTTCCCTGGATCCTCCTTTTCCCTCCCTTGAAGATAGGTACTATATTTGCCTTTTTCCAGTCCTCCGGGACCTCCCCCATTCGCCACGAGTTCTCCAAGATAATGGCCAGCGGCTCTGCAATCACTTCCCCCAACTCCCTCAGCACCCTCAGATGCAGTTCATCCGGCCCCATGGACTTGTGCACATCCAATTTCTTTAAGTGTTCCCTAACCTGACTTTCCATCACTGAGGGCCGCTCTTCTCTCCAGTCCGCGTTACCCCGTGTAGTAGCCTGGGAGCTGGCCCGCCCTGTGAAGATGGAGGTTAAAAAAGCATTGAGTGCTTCAGCCTTTTCCGCATCATCCTTCACGAGGATGCCTGCCCCATTCAGTAAGGGACCTACACCACCTCTCATCCTTTTCTTGTTGCTGACAAGGTTGTAGAACCCCTTTCTGTTATCCTTCACATCTGCTATCATTTCTATCTCTTCACACTCGGTTACATGGTCGACAAACTGAAAGTCCACAGAACGAGTGGAATCGAAGAAGATGATTGAACAAAAGGTTCTGATCTGTGCACAGGGGTGGCATAAATCAGCTGCTGTGGTTCAGAGCGCCGGGATGAATTCCTGGGAAAAGCTCCTAAAGATGAAACCTCAGATCTCAGATAGTTACTGAGTGGTGTTATCAATGAGAGAACCTCAGAACACAATGGAAGCTGGATGAAACCGCAAGAGAGCCATGTTCCCGCAGGACGCAAGTAACAAATGCCCCCGTTAAAGTGGAAAAGGAAGATTGGCTTGAACGATGCATTGACATACACAGCGGCTTTGTGGCGAACGTTACTGGCAGGCATACCAAACCATCAAGGAAAGCACCTTTTCATCCCATGGGTCAGGAGCTGTGGGAATCAGCCTGATGAATTCTAAGCTGGAAGTGCAAGAAGCAGAGGGGTAACCATGGGGAGTGGGACCCATCCCAGTGAACCTCCGCCTGCAGCTGAAGAAGTTGAGGATGCAATGTCCTGGAAAGCAGACCCAAAAGGAGTACAGTGGAGCAAATGTTCAGTCTGCATGGGATGGGTGAGAGTGATGGGAAAGTTCCAGGGTTTGGGGGAGTTTGCTAAGCCGCTTGTCAGCATATGGGGCAAACCTCTTGGGGTGGCTGGTCAGGGCTGGTGAAGATGTAACGAGGCCGATGCAAAGCTCTTGAGCTAAGCTGTTGGTGTGGAGGCCACCGGGCAGACAGGGCTGCTGGCTGCCCCAATCCTCTTCAACGGTTCGCTAGAGCCACTGGTGGAAACCTCGGTGGACAACAGCCCAGTCACCTGTGCCCTGCCCATGGCAGTGACCTGATTGGATTGTCACGGGGCTTCACACGGCCTCTTGCCCCCAGCATCATCCTGCTGGTCTTTCCAGGGGATTCGGCTCCTCTGGCCCCTGCTGGGTCGACTGATGAACGCCCACACCCCAGCCCAGCTGTAGGAGGCAGGGATCATTGGACTGGGCTGGCCAGTGCCAGGCCTCTAGCCCTTCAAAGACAGGCTGCCCCCAGCCAGGGCAGTTCGGGGGAGCGCATTCTGCCTGGGCGCTGAGGAGGGCTCTGAGTGCTGACAGCCTGCCAGGCACCACAGACCCAACAGCGGCTCCGCCTGAGTTCGACCCTGAGATTCACAAGCCGGCTGAAGGGTTGAAGTCATGGTCAGCCCATCGGCCACCCTCCCCTCCGCTTCTCCTAGGGCTCTTCCCTCCACCCCTCCTGACCTGGGCGATGGGCTGCAACAGGGACCCCTTCCCCCCAGAAAGCCTGATGGATTTGACCCTCCGGGTAGTCCCCCCCTTTGCCACGGCCTGTGGGGCCAGGCCAGGCTGACTGCCGCAGAGGTGGGGGAAAGAGACCAGCGAGGAGGCCTTGCTAAGGGGGCGATGCACTAAACACCCCATGGCTTTAGTCCCACTCCCCATAAAGCCCCCTCCTGTTTAGGCGAGACAGCTGCCAGCACCCAGCTCAGCACCTTGTGCCCCAGCCCTTTCCCCTTCCTGGGGCTGCTTTGCCCTGGTGTTTCTTCAGCCTCTTTGGGTGCAGCCTCCTCCCCTCTGTCCTGGAATGAGCTGGGTCCAGCTTATATAGACCCCAGGCCCCTCCCACTCCCAGCAGCCTCTGTTGGTACTGGGGGGAGGGGCAGAGGAGACTCCGGGGCAGGGAGGGGGAAGGATCTGCCTGAGCTGCTGGGCAATTTCAGTTCCCCCTCCCCCATGAGACTGACTCCCCCGGGGGGAGCTCAGATTTGCAGGCAGGGCCGGCCCAAGGGTTTTTGGTGCCCTGGAGGAGCTTTGAAATGCCCCCCCCCCACACACGTTATAGGAGATAACATAATACATTTTTTTAAAACAGAAAAAAAAATTTGCTTCCGTCTAATTTGGTGCCCTGCAAAGCCTGGCGCCCTAGGCGACCCCCTAGTCATCTATAGGATTGGGCCAGCCCTGTTTGCGGGGGGGCTGGAGGCCTGCTGGGAGGCTGCATGGTGTGTGGGTGGGGGGATCTAGGGGACGGCATGTAGCGGCGGTTGCAGATGACCCAAAGATGGGTGGGGTGGTAGCTGAGGGAAGCCTGCGCAGCGATGGCCAGTCCCGCACGGTGCGTTTCGAGCCAGCTGCTGCCCGGTGGGCTGGGTCTTAGAATCCAGCGACTGGGACATAGGGCTCCTGGCAAGGAACCAGCTGAATGTGAGCTCCCAGGGCAGGGCCATAGCCAAGAGGGGAACGTGGTCCTTGGCTGTGGGTGCAGGGCGTGGAGTGGCTCTTACAGCGGGAGTGAGACCGTTGCGGGAGGCCGTGGCTAGCTCTGATGTTCCCACGCAGACTGTGGGGCCCAGAGAAAAGCTACAAGGACAATTTGAGGGCTGGAGCGGGCAAAGGCGCCGCTTCTAGTTCGGATTTCACCCTGGTTAAGAGGTGGTCTGAGGCCAGTTTACTCAGCTACCTTCCTGGGGAGGAGCCTTCTGCCAACGGGCAGCGCATTAGATGGGCAGAAAAGGATGCAGGGGCTAGAAGATGAGGCTGGAGAAATTCAGACTGGAAATCAGATGGAGGATTCTAACAGTGGGTGCCATTAATCTTTGGAACTCCTTGCCTGGGGACACGTGGGATGCTGTGGACGCTGGCTGGGTGTTTTCCTGGGTTGGCTCGGCCAGTTCTGGGCTGCATGCCGCTGCTCATGGGCTCTGCTGCGCCGTCGGAGGCTGCAGCTCTGTCCCATCCTGCACATGAGCCGCGGCACGGGGCTGTTGGCTGCAGCGGGCTGTGGAGCGCCCTCCACTGGCTGCCCTGCCTCCTACAACTTCTGGACTCCTCAGGAAGCCCTTGGGCAGCACAAGCTCCGGGCCAGGGTCACGGCTGTGGGGAGAGCAGGCCCTGTCCAACTGTTCCCCAGGGAATGGCGCCGAGGCACTCTCCCCGCCTCCCCTTCACCGCAGCTGGAGCTGCGTCCAGCCCAGAGCAGGCGCTCCCCGGCTCGGCACACGTCGCTCACTCTGGTGACCCCCCCCCCTTGGGGCTGACAGCTTCTCGGGGGGCGGCGCGTCCTGGGGTGGGGAACCTGCCCTTGCTGTGCAACGTGAGTGTGAAATGAGTGGCTGGAGACACCTCCTTTCTCCCAGGGGCCCCCGTGCCTGCCCGGCCTGGGAGTGCAGGTGGGGCAGAGCCCTGGGCGGGTGCTGCCTGAGGCCTGGATGGACAAGCTGGTCCCTTCAGGCCTAACACGTCAGGAGCTTGTGGGAGCAACAACGCACATTTGCAATGGTCCTGCCCAGGGGCCTGGCTGAGACCCGCTGGGGGACCTGCTGGGTGCCACGGCCGGCCTGTCCACTTGGGGCAGCTGTAGGTCCCACTGGTGGCATGGCTTGGCCCAGCTGCGGCCCACTGACCCCTCTGGCCCCGTCCTGCAGGCCCTGGCGGATGAACGGTTCCAGAACTTCCAGACGTTGCTGCGGCTGGAGGAGGAGGTTCTGGTGCCCAGCCAGGAGGCGATGGAGTGCCAGATCTGCTACCTGCCGGTGGCCCCAGGGGAGGGGGTGCTGCTCCGAGAGTGCCTGCACAACTTCTGCCGGTAACGCTGCCCAGCCTGTCCCCCGCAGCCCCATGGCACCACGCGGCAGAGCAGGGGGGGATCGGGTCAGAGCCGCCAGCTCCGGCCGGGTCTCCAGGCCCTGGTCCTCCTGTGCAGCGCTGGCTTGGGCTGTCTCTGGCCCAGGGGCGCTGCTGGGAGCGTAGGGCTCGGCCGGGCCCCGGGGCAGAGAGAGCGTGTGGGGCAAAGAGAGCGTGCAGGATGTGGGGCGGAGAGAGCGCGCAGGCCGCGGGGCAGAGAGCGCGTGGGGCAGAGAGCGCGCTTAGGCCATGGGGCAGAGAGCGCGTGGGGCAGAGAGAGCGCGCGGGATGTGGGGCAGAGAGCGCGTGGGGCAGAGAGCGCGCTTAGGCCGCGGGGCAGAGAGCGCATGGGGCAGAGAGAGATCGCGCGGGGTGCGGGGCAGAGAAAGATCACGCGGGGTGCGGGGCAGAGAGATTGCGCGGGCCGCAGGGCAGAGTGCACAGGGTGTGGGGCAGAGACCACGTGGGCCGCGGCGCAGAGAGCGCACGGGGTGTGGGGCAGAGAGATCGCGTGGTCCGCGGGGCAGTGAGCGCGTGGGGCAGAGAGAGAGCGCGCGGGGTGTGGGGCAGAGAGATCACGTGAGCCACAGGGCAGAGATCGCACGGGGTGCGGGGCAGAGATCGCGCGGGGTGCGGGGCAGAGAGATTGCGTGGGCCGCGGGGCAGAGAG
>ML685936.1:1188126-1200409 GCA_007922175.1 Pelusios castaneus
GTGACTGCCCCCTGTCCCCACAGAGACTGCCTGCGGCAGGTCATCAGCTACAGCCAGGAGCCCCAGGTGTCCTGCCCCTTCCGCGACGACACCTATGCCTGCAGCAGGAAGCTCCAGGAGCGCGAGGTCCGGGCGGTGAGTCGCTGCGGAGGCTCTGACTCCCAAGACCTGGTCTGCTGGTGTGGGGGCCCCAGGGGTGGGTCACCTGGGCCAGGAGCTCAGCTTGTTCCATAGGACCAGCCCCTGTATGTGCTGGGGGGCACTGACACCCCTCTCCCAGCCCCATAGACTTCCCCATGGGATCCCTTTTGCCCTCCCCCTTGGATCTTGGGGACCGGCACTTAGGCCAGACGAGCACCTCCCGAGACGGCCCCTGTCCCACAGCCAGCCTCCAGCCAAGGCCACGCTCCCGGACGGGCCCCTGCAGCCCTTTCCTGCCCCGTGTGTGGCCAGCTGTGGCGTGAGCTCCCGTGGGTGCTGTGTGCCACAGCTGGTGTCGGCAGAGGAGTACAGGCGCTTCCTGGAGCGGGGTCTGGGGGTGGCGGAGAGACGCACGCAGAACAGCTACCACTGCAAAACCGTGGACTGCAAGGGCTGGTGCATCTACGAGGACACAGTCAATGAGTTCCACTGTCCCATCTGCGGGGGCCTCAACTGCCTGATCTGCAAGGTGAGCTTGGGGCTATGACGGGGAGCGGGACGGGGGCCTGCTTGGGGCAGGCAGCTCTGCACAGCCGTGACCCCCCCAGCACACAGAGCTCCAGCCAGCAGCCTGGCCACACCCATCAGGAAGGAGCACTGGACGCTGGGCTGTGTCCTTTCTGTGGCTGCAGTTCTGGGGCAGGGATTCCTACACCCCCAGGCCTGAAAGGAGCAGTGCGGCCCCTGCCTAGCACAGGCTGGAAACCTGCTCCCAGATCATTCCTAAAGCAGATCTCGGAGAAAACCAGCCTGTGTGGATTTTTTAAAATGAGCAGCGATGGAGAATCCACCATGACCCTTGGGGAACTGGTCCAGTGGTTAGTTGTTCTTTGCGGAAAATGTACATCTCAGTCCAGCCTGAATTTGTCTAGTTTCAGCTTCTAGCCACTGGATCCTTTTTCGGCTAGACTGAAGAGCCCATTATAAAAACCTTTGGTCCCTGTGTAGGTGTTTGACTGTCACCACATCAGCCCTTAACTTGCTCTGTGTTAAATTAAATTAAATAGATAGAGCCCCTTGAATCACAGCAAGACTGGTTTTCTAATATTTAATCCTTCCCAAGGCTCTTCTCTGAGCCCTCCCACCCCAAAATTTAGCCACATCTTTCCGGAGCTGTTGGCTCCAGCACTGAACCCAGGATTCCAGCAGAGCCCAGCACAGAGGTCAAATAACTTTTCTGCTCCCACTCACGTCAGCCACTTATCCACCGTGGCCCCAACTTGTTTTCAGAGTCCCTGCTTCCTCAGTTCACGTCCCCATCCTGACATGTCCTTCATGCGTTGTGCCCAGCTGGTTACACTTACACTTAGCCGTAGTAAAAGACGCAGTTTACTAAGAGAGCCAGATCACTCTGAGTCGGTGACCAGTCCTCTTCCTTGTTTGCCACGCCCCCACTTTTTGCAAACTCCTCCAGGATGATTTTGTGTTTTCTTCCAAGTCATTGATAAAAATGTTAAATAGGTAGGGCCGCTCCCTGGGGCTCAGTGAATGTACAGTGACGCTCGACAGCTTTAATCCGTTTGATGTGTGCCACCTTAGTGTTCTCGCTCTACATTTTTGAATCAAGATGTCTGAGTATCTGACCGCAGTGGCATTATCTCTATTAAGCAAACCTGAAATCTTGTTTTAAAAAGATACCAAGTTAGTCGCTCTCTTCCCTAAACCTGCACTGATACCATGGCTGAGAGGAGTTGCTCCATCATTTTCTCCAGGGTCAGTGTCGGACTGAGAGGCCTGTAATTCCCAGGGCCACCCTGTTTAACCTTTTAAAATATTGGCACGAAATTAGCTTTCTCCCAGTGTCCCAGTACTCCACGACTCATTTAAAATCACCATGAACAGATCTACTGATTTAGAAACGTCTAGCATTTGCCGCTGACACCCTCCCGAGATACCAGTGGAATGGGAAGTGTGTTATCTGATATGACTCCATCTGTTTGCTTTTTCCAACGTACAGAACACAAGTATTGGTTGAACATGTCTGTCTTTTCTGCATTCTTACTGATAATACAATTTCCACCTGGTCATAGACCAATACCTGTGTTAGGACTTTTTGTTCCCAACACCCTTTAAAAAAATCCTTCTTCTGCTGGCCTAGAATTCTTCTTGCGTCCCTTTGCTTCCCTGATTGGTTTTCTACAATCCCTAGTTTCTGATTCCTATTCATTTCTATCTGCTTCTCCTTTCCTTCATTTGTTTTACATGTAGTTTTTTAGCTGCCTTCACCTCCCCTCTAAGCCAGGTTGTTTTTTTAACCAGCAGGGCCTTTTTCCTCCAGTGTGGCTTTTGAGGCATCTACTAAGAAGTTCTCAAATGATTCCCAAAGATCACCCACATTTTCTGATTAACTTCTTCCCACTCATTTGGTTCATTGATTTCAGCTTTGTGAAACTGACCTTTTAAAAACACCCCGGATCTAGATTACTGGCCGGGACTTCATTCTGTCTGCAATTCCAGATCACTTGGACTGAAGCCCCCATCGATTTTCAGTTCTTTGAGCAGTGCCTCTTGGCCTGGCAGGGTGAGGCCCAAGAAAGAATTCCAGTGTCCCACACCACACCTCTGAGTTAGGCACTGGCATCTGGACGCCTTAAAACGTCCCAGGATGCACTAATCCTGGCAGCAGGCGTCACTTGTACTTAAGTCCCCCATCATCACAGCTTTGTTCCTACACATTGTAGCTAGGGGCGTAAGGAGCCGGTCAGCCGGTTCCCCACCCACAGCCCCATCTTCTGCTTTGTCTGGTAGGACACCGATCCACAAGCATCCCAGATTGTCTTCCAACTTCTCAGTGAGTCAGGACCAGGTGATGCCCCTTTTGACAAGGCGTCCCCACCCCTCTGGCCCACCCAGTCCTTCCTAAAGAGGCTGTAACCATCAATTGTAACATTCCAGTCACAGGAATCGTCCCACCAGGGCTCTATAACCAACTCCATCGAATTTCCACGCAGCTCCAACTCCTCTGATTTGTTCCCAGGCTACCAGGGGTGCTGGAGAGGCAAATCAAGAAGTTTTTCTCTTTGTGTCCTTTCATTCCTTCATTATTTTTGTTCTCAGCATCTTGATTTCACCATAATAGAGGCTCGATTTAAATATATATCTCAAATTAAAAAAACAGCAAGAGGACCAAAATAGGGCCACCCTGACTAAACAGCAAAGTAACAGAAGCAGTGAGAGGCAAAAAGGCATCTTTTAAAAAGTGGAAAATAAATCCCATTGAGGAAAATAGAAAGAAGCAAACTCTGGCAAGGGAGTTGTAAAATGTAAAATGCTATTAGGAAAGCCAAAAGAGAAGTTGAAGAATGGCTAGCCAAAGACTCAAAAATAACAGCCAAAAAATATTCAAGTATTTCAGAAGCAGGAAGATTGCTAAACCACCAATGGAGCCACTGGACAATCAAGATGCTACGGGAACACTCAAGAAAGACAAGGCCGTTGTGGAGTAACTACATGAATTCTTTACATGTGAAGGAGAGTCTCAAACCTGAGCCATTCTTTATAGGGGAGAAATCTGAGGGACTGTTCCAGATTGAGGTGTCATTAGAGGAGGTTTTGGAACAAATTGATAAATTAAAAAGTAATAACTCACTAGAACCAGATGGTATCCACGTGAGTTCTGAAGGAGCTCCAATGTGAAAATGCAGAGCTATTAACTGTATGTAACCTTTCATTTAAATCATCTTCTGTACCAGATGACTTGAGGATAGCTAATGTGATGGCAATTTTTAAAAAAGGCTCTTGAGGCGATCCTGGCAATTACAGGTTGGTAAACCTAACTTCAGTACCAGGCAAATTGGTTGAAACTATAGTAAAGAACAGAATTATCTGACACATAGATGAACATGATTTTTTGGGTAAGATTTAAAATGGTTTTCGTAAAGATAAATTATGCCTCAGCCGTCTAATAGAATTTGTTGAGGGTGTCAACATCCATGGGGACAGAATGATCAAGTAGATATAGTGCACTTAGATTTGCAGAAAGCCTTTGAGAAGGTCCTTCCCCAAAGGCTCTTAGGCAAAGTAAGCGGTCATGGGATAGAGGGAAAGTCCTCTCCTGGATCAGTAACTGGTTACAAGGTAGGAATAAATGGTCAGTTTTCAGAATGGAGAGAGGTAGAGAATGATGTCCACACCCAGGGGCCTGTAGTGGGACCAGAGCTGTTCAACATATTCAGAAATGATCTGGAAAAAAGGGTGAACAGTGAGGTGGCAAAACTTGCAGCTGATACAGAACAACTCAAGGTAAGCTGAAGCAGACGGTGAAGAGTTACAAAGGGAATCTCACAAAACTGGACAATAAAATGGCAGATGAAATTCCATGTTGATAAATGCAGAGTAACATGCATGGGAAAACATCATCTGAACTATGCATATACATGATGGGGTCTAAGTTAGCTGTTACCACTCAAGACAGAGAGCTTGGGGTCACTGGACAGGTCTCTGACAATATCCACATAATGCACAGCAGTGTTGGGAATCATTAGGAAAGGGACAGATAAGAAGTGAGAAAATACTCTATGGCCTCTATATAAATCCATGGTATGACCACACGTTGAATACTGTGGGCAGATCTGGTTGCACTGTCGTAAAAAGATAGGTTAGAATTGAAAGAGTAAAGAAAAAGGTAACAAAAATGATTATGGATAGGGAACAGCTTCCCTCTGAGGAGTCCTGGGGCACTTTTAAAGAGACATTTATTTATTGCATGTGCCTTCGTGGGAGAAAATCTCACTTCATCACTCTCTTGCGTGCAATAAAGAAATGTTAGCCTTTAAAAGTGCCCCAGGACTCCTTGTTTGTTTTGCTGAGCTAGACTAATACGGCTCCCTCCGGAACCTCCTTCTGCGTAGATATTAATAAAATGGGGACTGTTCAGCTTCGAAGAGAGATGTCAAAGTGGGATATGGTAGAGGTCTATAAAGTCATGACTAGTGTGGAGAAAGTAAATGAGGTGTTATTTATTCCGTCCCATAACACAAGAACCAGGGGCCCCAAGGATGGCCCAGCGTTCCACAAACCCAAACCCTCCATCCTCCACCATGTACCAGCCCCAGGTCATTGCCTGCAGTCTCTGCCTCCTGCATCCTTTGGGCCTGGGAGCGGGGAAGGAGGGCAGGGGTGGGTAAGAGAACAGCAGGAGATAAGGGATGGGAAGGGACTGGAGCAGGGGCAGAATGGAGAGGGGGACCAAGTGTGTGGGGGCCTTGAGCAGTGGGAGCCCCAGAGAAGTGGGGTTAGGGCAGAGGGTGGCAGGGAATGTGGTCTCTTGCCAAGGCCAGCCTTGCCCCACAGTGGCTGTTCTGGGTGGGGGCGCTGAGAGGAGCCGGGGGGCCCGTTACTGACCTGTGCTGTGTCTAAGGCAGCTGCCTGGCTGGTGTCTTAGGGGCCGTGGGCAGGGCATCATGCTGTATTTGGGACTCAGCAGCTCCCCAAGCAGGGTCCCTCCAGCCTAGTTCCTAGCAAAGGAAACGAGGGAGAGGGAACAGGCTAGGCCACGGCTGGCAGGGCCGGTCCCTGGCTGCAAGGCGGGAGGGGAGGCACCGGCTGTGGCCATTTGTGGGTGACATTTCACGCTGAAAGTCTCAGCCCTGCTGGAAGAGGAGGGACGAGGCAGAAAAGAGATGGAACCAGGACTGGTGGGTCCGTGGCTCTCAGGATCTGGGGACAGTCCTGGTTCCCCAGGCTTCGTGCTGTGCCCCCTTCAGTGAGCCAGACCCCCTCACCACTGTGAGCTCATGCCTTTCCCAGAGCCACCTTGGCTGCTCTGCCGGTGCGTGTGCCCCAACCAACGCCTGCAGAGACCCCAGGACCCGTTCAGCAGCCAGGCCCTGGCCTGAGCCGGCCCTAGGGGAGCCCAGAGCCACACTGGGTAAAGCGTTGTCCCTCTGGCACTCAGCCCTCATCTGTCGGGCCTGGGAGAGCCCCAGCTTCCTGCACAGCTCCAGCCCGTGACCGCAGGCTGGTCTCTCCGCCAGGCTCCCTGCTGAGGCGGTGGGAGGTGCTGGGGGTCCTTGGGGTGCCCCTTGCTTGCTGGGAGACTGCACTGAGCATGTCCGGCCTCCCAGGCACCCCCTCCCTTTACAAGCAGCCCTAAACCTGCTCCTCCACAGTGTGCAAGGCAAAGGACAGAGGGGAACTGAGGCACACACAAGCCTCACAAACTTGCACCAAACATTCCCAGAACCAGTTGGCAGCTGGGAGTTGCTGTGTGGGAGCCCCAGCCCACCTGCCCAGGTCCTTCCCACTCAGCAGCAGCTGCAGCTAATCGCCCCCCTCTGGTCCCCCCTGCAGGCCATCCACGAGGGGAAGGATTGCCGCCAGTACCAGGAGGAGCTGCAGCTCCAGACCCACAATGACACAGCTACACGGCAGACCAAGGACATGCTGCAGGTGAGTGCACAGCCCGTGAGGCCAGACAGACGGCTCCCTTCCGCACCTGGCCCGACGCTGCTGGGGGGGGTCGTGGGGAAAGGCTGTGGACCTTATGAATCAGGGCAAGCCGTTCCCAACCTCACTCCCAGCCTGCACCTCGGCCCCAACACAGCTCTGCTGCCCCCCCCGCCCCTCCCCAACGCGGCTCTGCCGCCCCCCCGGCCCCCAACGCAGCTCTGCTGCCCCCCTGCCCCCCAACATAGCTCTGCCGCCCCCCCACCGCGGCTCTGCCACCCCGCCCGCCCTGCCCCCCACCGCGGCTCTGCCGACACCCCCCTGCCAGCCCGCCCCCAGCCCTGCCCCCAACACAGCTCTGCCAACACCCTCCCAGCCAGCCTGTGGGCCCCGCTAGCCAGCCCTAGGCTCCCCTCTCCACTGGGGCCCTGGCTTGTGTCATGCCCCATGGTGCCTGGGCCCCACATGCGGCAAGGGGGCAGTGGCGGTTCCCAGGGGTGGGCGTGCCCTGACCCTGCTGCCTCTCCCTCCCAGACACTGGTGCGGCTGGGCGAGGCCATGCACTGCCCCGTGTGCCGCATCGTCGTCCAGAAGAAGGACGGCTGCGACTGGATCCGCTGCCCGGTCTGCCAGACGGAGATCTGCTGGGTGACCAAAGGGCCGCGCTGGGGGCCGGCGGTGAGTGTCACAGGCCAGGCAGGCCCGGCTCCAGCTCCGGCCCCAGCCGCATAGGTGCTGTGCTCGGTCCCCCTGGGGTGGGGCAGCAGGATCCCAGTCCATGCTGGGGGCAGGGGGAATCCCTCCCCCGGGCTCTAGGGGGGGGGGAGTGTGCCAGGCCAGCAAAGGCTGACCAGCTTCTCCTCCAGCAGTGGGGGCCGGTTCCTACAGCCCTCAGGCTTCGCACGGCTGGACCCTGGAGAGTTTTGTGGGTGGGGGCGGGAGCAGCGGGCTGGCCCCCCTGACCCCACCAGCCTCCTGTGCAGGGTCCAGGCCCTGCTGCTTCCCCCATGGAGGGCACCCCGCTCAGCAGCCAGCGGCAGGCGCCTCTGTTCCCCTGGGGGGCCAGCTGACACGCTCTCCTCTCCTCCAGGGCCCCGGCGACACCAGCGGAGGATGCCGCTGCAACGTCAATGGGCAGAGGTGTCACCCCCACTGTCAGAACTGCCACTGAGCAGGGAGAGGGACAGACGGACCGAGGCCCCCTGTGCCCTGCCTGGGCAGGGAGAGGGACAGACAGACCGAGGCCCCGTGCCTTGCCCGGGCAGGGAGGAACGAGGCAGGTGCTTTGCTCCCAGGGGAGCTTCCGGCCCTTTGCAGCTGCATGCGGTGCCCCGAGAGGGCGGCTTTCCCCTCCCCTTGGCTGAGCCTTGGGCTGTGTCCATCTCTGCCCCCAGCATCCAGGGCAAGCCATGATCCTGTTGAGCTGCGACGCTTCTAGGGCTAAGGGGATTACGGGGAATGTTAACGCTGCTGTCCTGGGACTCCCCACCCCGGCCTCTGGGTGTTGAATGGCTCATGGGGCCAGGACATTTCCCAGGCTTCCCCTGGCAGTCCAGGGCATGAGGGCCGAGCTAGTCCCTGACCCCAAGGGTATGACATGGGCTGGGGACGGCGAGGGCCCATGGGCAGGGCCAGGCCAGGGCAGACCACCACACTGTACTTCCCCCAGGAAGATTTAAGGATTTATTTCTGCCCCCAAAGCCGGCGTGTGCGGACAGCTGCCCCTCCCACATTCCCAGAGTCCTTTCCCGAGGCCCAGCAGGCCCGCAGCTGTGTGAGAAGGAGAGGACATTAAATAAGAGCAGTGTCATGAGGAGTGAGCAGTACCCGTCTGTCTGTCCAGCTGTACATACGTTCCCAGGGGCCAGGCATGGCTGTGGGGCAGGGTGCTCCGATCCAGTGCTTACTTGGGGGGCCGGTAAGCCAGTTTCCTGCTCTTTAGTACAGACCACTTGTGGCGCTTCAAGTAGTACACGAGGGGCGTCAGGAAGCTCATGATCAACAGCATCTGGGAAGGGAAGGAAAGGAATGGGGGGGGGTCATGTCCTGCCCTGTTCCTGGCCCCCTGGGCCACATTCTTCCCTCCAACCCAGGGTGCTCCACCAGCTTCACGCGTGGGCAAGACTGACCTTTAGCCCCATGCGCTTGCGGTGATCGTGCTCCGGCTCCGCGGCCCACCTCAGGAAGGTGCAGACGTCTTTCGCTATCTGGGACATGGTTGCCGGGGTCCCTGGGAGAAAGCAGAGTGAGTGGCCCCATGCCACAGGTCAGCCAGCCAGAAAGCGACTCCAGGCTGGTTGTGCTGTGGCCGGGCAGCCTGCTCTCCCCATACGCCCCTCGTGCCCGCCTGGCAGGGGGGCAGCAGCAGCCTGCCCCAGCACAGAGCTGGTGGGGGAGGAAGCCAGCTCCCAACTCAGGGCCCCTCTTACCGTCCTCGAACTCCAGGATCTCGTTGTAGATGGGCGGTGCCATGGCGATGGCCTGCCCCGGAAAGTATGGGTTGTAATGGAGCTCTTCCCGGACGGCGACCCCAGTGGGTGGGTCACAGTAGCCAGTGAGGAGGGAGAACACGTAGTCCTCAGCCCCATGCCTGAAAGACAAGGCCAGGGTGAGGTCCCGGGCCCTCGCCGAGACCCAGCCGCCCCGAGCACAGCTGTCTGTGGGCTGCGGATACCCCGAGATGTGGGAGGAAGTGGATGGGGCTGGAAGAGCCTGTGGGCGGCCGAGGCCTGGCTGAGCAGTGTGCTCAGGGCCAGCAGGAACCTGGGCTCGGCTAGTCACCTCCGCCATGTGCACGCAGGCGCCCTGGCGGCTCGAGGCAGGCCCAGCATGCACCGCTCCAGTGGGCCAGGCCCAGCTATTTCCATTTGCACTGACGCAAAGATCGGAAGCTGGGTTTTTTTTACTGACAGCACTAAAAATACCATCCACAGGACACTGATGTCCCACTATTACAACCATTGCAGAGTCGAGGGAAGGTAGGCTGCTGGGCTGGAGGGATGGGAAGGATAGGGGGAAATGGGGTGAGGGGAAGGAGGAGGATAAAGGCAGGAATGCCAGGGACAGGGGGCCCCTGCGCATCTTGCCTGGTCCCTGCTGGTGGACAGCCAGGCTCCCTGACTCATCCCACGGAGATGTGTTCAATGGGGCACACGGGGGAGGAAGCCAGCTGCACAAAGCCCCATCCTCCCAGTCCCTCCCCACCCTGCCATGGAGAGCAGTCAAAGCAATTGCTGAACGCTGACGACTTAAGTGCAAGGCCAGAGTGTGCCTGACCCCCTCTCTCCCCCCATCAGCCCCACCTACCCTGGATCAGAGCCAGGGGCCCAAGAGGGGCTTCCTGCACATTAATCCCCTGCCCCTCCTCTGCGCTGGCTGCGTGAGTCCTGGATGCAGAGAGATTTTTATGGTCGTTTTCTTTTAATTGTGGACTCAGAGAGCAGGAAAATTGCCCGTAAATTCCGGACGGTGGGAACGCTGGCTGGGCTGTGGCCAGGCATGGTCCCTGCCTGAGGTGGAGGGCACTCTGGAAGGAGCCTCACCTAGCGCTGACGATGTAGCTCAGGTCCGGGGGCAGTGCCCCATTGTTGGCCGCTCGCGCCGCCTCAGGGTTGGGATAGGGCTTGGGGAAGTAATCGGAGAGCTTGCCTGGGCGTGTGAACATCTCACCGTTCTCATCAGGGCCGTCCACCACCTCCACCTGGCACGAGAGAGAACTGAGCCGGGCCCACATCACACAGCCCAGCTCGGCCCCCTCCCACACCCAGCAGGAGTCAGCTCCCCGCCCTGCCCCACCAGAGTCCCCTGCAGTCACCTCACCTCCTCCGCCAAGGCCTTGGCTTCCGCCTCGGTGTGGGAGACGCCGACGAGGTTGCGGAAGGCCAGGTAGTCCATGCTGTGGCAGGCTGCACACACCTGCTTGTACACCTGGTAGCCACGCCGGATGCTGAGAAGAGGGAGGCGGCCGTGAGCTCTCTTCTTGACCTGACCCGCCCGCTCCTGATCACGCCAAGCGTGAGGGGCTGGAGCAGTGGCCAGAGCTAGCTCTCTGCCGTAACCATGGGGGGCACTGGCCACCAGCACCTCCTGCAGGAGCCTGGACATCAGCCTAGGGCCAGCGAGAGCCAAGCTGTGGGGCTGACTCCACCCCTGGGACCCGGCCATGGAGACTGGCTTCCCGTCCCCTGAACCCCTGCAGGGGGTAGTGCCACCCCCGGGCAGCCCCTCCTCACGTACCTGCTGTGATCCAGGGAGGACAGTGGGCCGTTGTGGCTCCAGGGGTAATTGGGGGGATGCAGCTCCAGGTCACTGGCACTCACAGCTGTGTGTAGAGCCAGGGCGAGCCCCGCGCCGCCAGCAGCCAGCACGCCCAGCGTGGACAGTACCACTCTCCTGCCACGGGACATGCCCGACAGCGATGACATGCTGGCCTGGAACAGATGGGAGCAGTCAGACTCACCCGCTTGAGCAACTGGAGGACAGGCCTCCCGCATCCACACCCACAGCGCCCAGCACTCCCCACAGTCCGGCCTCTGGAACCTTCTCCTGCCCCCACCTGCTTCCCGGGGAATGGCTTTGCTCAGCCCTGGGCTCCCTCTGGCCCATCAGACGGACAGGAGATGCTGGCCTGCCCTGAGCAGAAGGAAGGGGAAGCAGTTCCCCTCCAGGCAGACTGGGAGGACCCAGCGGGTGGCGTGCCAGCTGTCCAAGTGCAGCCTGCAGCTGGAGCAAGCTGTGGCTCTCCAGAGCTCCCCGCCAGGCATATTGAGCCAGCACCAGCCACAAGCCTCCAGGGGCCCCGGTCCCAGCAACGTCTCCTCTTCTCTACCAGGGAGCAGCAGGAAGGACTGTGGGAAGCTCTCGAAGGGAAGGCACCTGCTGGCAGAGCAGACCCATGCAGGTCCATGGGGGCAGTGAGCCAAGCGTGTCCACTAATGAGGAGCAGAGCTCCCCCAGTGGGACAGGGCACTGACCAGGCCCAGCCCACCGTGCCACTGTCCTGCAGCATCTCCAGCTGCCGGCACATCAGCGGTGGAGCATGGCTAGCATGCAGCAAGTGCCTGAAATAGGCCAAGCTCAACGCATAGCCGCATTGCCCCCTGTGCACACTATCCCGCACGCCACACCAGACCCACCTTTCCTGCTGAAGTAGCTTAGAAAACTGACTGATGCCTTTATTTACTAGAAACTATTGTAGAAAGACAACAGAGTCCTGTGGCACTTTTAAAGACTAACAGATTTATTTATCGCATGAGCTTTCGTGGGAGAAAATCCCACTTCGTCAGATGCTTTGAAGATAGGAAAGTTACAGAGTGGTAGGAAATTAAATGCAGGGGAGTGTATGACATAGCATCAGGTCAGGCTGTAACAGCAAATCAAAATAGGTGTTAGGATTCAAACACTGGGGAACAGCACATAGAGGAGGGGGAGGTCAAATCACTTGTTGTAATGAGAGAAAAATCCATAGTCCCTGTTTAACCCCAAAGACAACTGAGTCAAACTGTTAGTCTTTAAAAGTGCCACAGGACTCTGTTGTCAAGCTGTGATTTGTTATTCATCTGTTTCAACACAGCTATTAACAGATGAATAACAAATCACAGCTTCAAAGAGAGACTGCAGAACTCGAACTTATATGCAAATTTGACTCTGTTGTCTTGGGGTTAAACAGGGACTATGGATTTTTCTCTCATTACAA
>ML685937.1:0-18738 GCA_007922175.1 Pelusios castaneus
TGCTTCCACCCACCTGCACACCAGCCAACCTCCCTGGTAGCCCCCAGAGCTTTATGGATCAGTAGCTGAACTGCTACTTTAACCTGCACAGGTGGGCCGGTGCCATCAGACCCAGGCTCAGATTCCCCCACTCACATTTCACGTCCAGCACCACGCTGCTCTCGGAGTTCTGTGTCCCATCTGGGGTGGTGAGCCGGCAGGTTAAATTTGCTCCATGGTGTTGCCAGGTAGGTGTGAAAATCAGTGTGTTCGTGGTCATTGGGGTGTCATATCTCCCTGATCCCTCCATTGAAGACTTCTTAATAGCGGTACTCAAACAAATGAATAACAAATCACAGCTTCAAAGAGAAACTGCAGAATTGGAATTTATATGTAAATTCAACTCCATTGCCTCAGGGTTAAACAGAGACTATGGATTTTTTTCTCATTACAACAGCTGATTTCATCTCACCTTCCTCTATATGCTGTTCCCCAGTGTTTGAATCCCAACACATATTTTGATTTGCTGTTACAACCTGACCTGATCCTGTGTCATACATTTCCCTGTATTTAGCTTCCTTCCATTCTGTCAGTTCCCCATCTTCAAAGTATTGGACGAAGTGAGATTTTCTCCCATGAAAACTCTTGCGATAAATAAATTTGTTAGTCTACAAAAGTGCCACAGGACTCCTTGTTTGTTTTGCTGACCAAGACTAACACGGCTACTCCTTTGGAACTTATACTGTCTGTCATTGTTGAGCCATGTATACTTGGCCAGGGGGTTACTGCTGCCCACAGAGCAGTTCAGGGTCACCAAATCGCCTTCCAGGATGTGCTGGGAGTTTTCATGAATGTGTCTGACCTCCTTGGGGCCATCTGGAAAAGAACCAAGGTCAGGGTTTGTCTTGGTGTTCCGGGGTGGGGAGTTATAGGCAGGAAATAAAAAGGGGAGAGGCCCCTGAGTGTGACTCAGTGTACCTCAACCTTTAGTGAACCAGAGAATACCTGAAGGTAGTCATTACTTTACACGGAACACCTGAGCTCACTCATTGCTTGGATCTGATGAGCTGGAGACAAATCTATGTTGGAGGAAGAGGGCAAAAGTAATTAAGGAAAATACATTATTATTAGGTGCATTATGGTTGAGTCCCTGCCCCAGCTGAGATCAGGGCTCCGTTGTGCCAGGCGCAGCCCAGACACACCATCAGAGACAGGCCCTGCCCCAAAGAGCCCACAGTGGAGCTAGACAAAGGATTATTCTCCATTTTTCAGATGGGGAAAATGAGGCAGAAACCAATGAAATGATTTATTCTGAGGCACATGGGGGGAAAGGAAATGTGACATAACAAAACCCAGCTCCCCACATCCTTCCTCGTGTTGCACTCAGGGTGAAAAGGGAACAAAAAGCGAGTGGAAAAATGAAACTCAAAGATGGAGAATGTTGGGGTAAAATATGTCAGGAAAAATATTGTAAAACGGAAACAACTTTTACATTTTCCACCCAAATTGTTCTATTTTTCTTGGCGTTCAGCTGAGCAGCCTGTAGGATAACAACCTACTGCTTCTGGTACATACAGACCCATCTCCCTTAGCTTGAGTGGCAGAGAGCTGTGCTGTGGTGCTGAAGATGGGAGGTTCAACCCAGGATATATTAAGAGCTATTACGTAATTAAATGGATGAGACTGAGATGGAAAAGATAGGAGCAGCCAGTCTGGATGTCATCAAAGACACATTGAGTTTTGTCCCCAATAATGGCGGCCCCGGCGTGGGGTCTAGTGATTAGAGCTGGGGTGGGCTATTAGTCTTAGCCTGTTCCTACAAGGAAGCCCAGATTTCGCCCTCCCAGCTCTTACCTGTCACGTTCATACTGATCTGGTCCACTTCTCCCATTACTTTTCCCTTGGGTCCAAAATGGTCAGTTTTAGCTCATACATGCCAGTCTCTCTAGCCTAGAAGCCAGACACCTTCAGTCTGCAATATCTGTGCAGGTAGCCCAGGGGAACTTCACATGCTGGTTGAAGGCCAGGCTGATGGGAGTGTTCTGGTTTTACGGGACAGTGCCACTGGCATTGAAATCTTCCTCATGATGGTCATAACAGGGTTCAGGCACCAGGTCAGGGAGTTGATGGAAGGATAGATTAGATTTTTGAATGGGATAGCCAAGGAGAAATCTCAGTGTTTATAGTGGCATGGGAGGGACAGAAAGACTCCCCTCCAACTCCAAGACATCAGAGACTTGGAGACCTTGGCGGAAGCAGCAGAGTAACAGAGATGGCAGTGAGGTGCAGGCTGGCGGGGCACTGCCAGTGGTGAATTGAGACTCAGGAGATCAGGGTATGATTCCCACCACTAAACTCCCTGTTCAACTCTGTTGAGTACTGTGCCTCAGTATTCTCATCTGTATAATGGGGAGAACCCATGAATCCTGTTTACCAGCTGCTGCTGCTCTAACAACTAGACCCCACTCTGTGTCCGGAGTCAGGGATAGAACCCAGGAGTCCTGATTCCCAGCCCCTTGCACCTCAATCATGAGTTCCCATTAATCTGATGCAAATGGAGAAAATCTCATTGAGGAAAACCTCCATCTCAGCTTGTGACCCATGGGTGGGTCCCCCACGCCCAGGGCTTTGAGGGTCTGAAGCAGCCAACCCTTCAGGCCAAGAAAAAGGGGCCTTGCCTAGCAGGGACAGCAGCCATACAAGACACCTCATGGTGACCCCAGAGCAGGGGAAGCAGAGGAAGGAGAGGTCAGTTCCTGCATTGACCAGACCAGAGTAACATAAACCTCATGCTGCAGAGAACAATCCACTAGAGGGAACACTGCAGAGAGCCTGCTACCTGCTCTTACCACTGGTGCTCACTCTCCTCCCAGGGCTGGGGATAGATCCCAGGCATCCTGGCTCCCAGCCCCCCAGCTCTCACTCACTAGATTACCCAACCAAAAGACAGATGAAGTAGCTGCCTGCCGGGTTTGTGACACACGGGGTCGCACAAAGGGCGTCACATTTACTTAGGGGGTGGCAGCTAAACAAGGGAACATGTACACACACACTAAGCACAGTTCTGTTACTACAGCTCTTGGTTCAACCTCTTGGGCACTAAAAACAGATGCCTCGAGTCAGTTAGAATGAGGGCTGGATTCCAGCCCTGGCCTTGAGAAGGGAGTGGTGGGTCTGGTGGCTAGATCAGCAGAAGCGCCCAGATCTCTATGCCCCTTTGTGTCATCAACTGTATGCATGAGGCTCTCTGAGTCACCCCCTGTGCCTCGGTTTCCCAGCTCTGCAGAGGGAATCCAAACAACTCCTGCTGGCCTCAGGCTGTGTGCATCATTGCAGGCCGGACAGGGCACTGCCCAGAGTCAAAGGCTATGACTGCTCCTCACACTTGATCCCCCCATTTGCAGCGTGGGGGAGGAAGAGCTCTGAGAACATCCTTCCCCCAATGCCAAGCAGCGCAGTATGCCTGAGCAGCTGTTTCCCCCCGTCACGGGTGGCTGGCTGGGCTTCAGCTCAGGGTGTTTTTGTCACAAAAGATACTACTCCCTCTGGGTGTCGAGGACATGGGAGAGTGGCCTCAGGGTGTATGAGAACCGGGGCCAGTGAGACTGTCCCAGCCCTGCCCCCTGCAGCACAGTGCCCCCTAGTGCCCACAAGGGATTTGTCTTATATAGGCAACTATCCCTGCCTACACGCATGCGCCCACTGAAATAAAAGTGTCCTGATTTTCCACACTTGGTCCATGGTCCCCCTAACCAGGACGGCCCTGCAGAGTCAGCCTGCCCAATTCCAGCTGTGATACAACAGAGCCACCATAGCCCTGAGTCCATGACCTAGTAAGAGAGTTTCCAGACCCAGCCGGAGCCATGCTGGGACCCTGCTCTCCTGCTGTCCCTCTGGGGCAAGGTCCTCCCACTCAGCCCAATGGCCTTGTGCTGCTCGGGTATCAGGCAAGAACCCTTGTTACCAAATTTGCCCATAAACTTGGGGTCTGCTCATTTATTAGGGTCATTTTCCTTGGGGGGAATCTTATTAATGTGCTGCTTGTGTCACTTGTGTTTCTATATGGAGTTCATTTCTCCCTTCTGCAAGTCCCCTCCCAATGGAGCTGATGTATTACATTTCCCAGGACTTTGTTCCTAAGTGTGTGTGAGTGGACCAGGTCTAACAGCACACTCAGCTGACCCCTTATATGTCCCTGGACTCAGCAGGCTGGTTACACAGCACTTCTCTGCTGCCATCCTTATATGCCACAGGTTCAGCATGTTGGTAACCCTTTTACTAAGCAAACCTAGAGGATTTTGGGGCATTGCAGGGCCCTTTGGCTAGGTAAAAGAAGCGTTGCTGCAGAGCAATATAGGGAAGCCAAGAACACAAAGAAAGTTTGGAGAGAGTCTGGCAACCAGCTTGATTACAAAATTTACTTTATTTCCAGGTACATAAAACTTATGAATAATTATAAAAAGAAAGAAAAATACCCAAACACTTACAATATTAATAACCATACAAAGAGAGAAAAATGATCAAACAGTTACAATATTACGCAGTTGCATTGTAGTATTGAGGAAATCTAGCCCAAGTTGATCACAAAGATCAGGTTTAGAGAGTTATATCTGGACTAAGAGGAAAAAGAGAGAAAGTGGGGGGAGTGTTGGCTCACCACTCTGTCCCAGCTCAAAGGGAACCAGTGTGTTTAGCTTAGGATCTGGAGTGCAGGAGACAGGCAGAACCCCCACTACGATCAGCAGGGAACAGATGAAGTCCCAGTGGAACTGATGCAGCTTTGGGGTCCAGGCATCAGAACAGATTCGGAAAAGATTCAGGCATCAGAACCAAATGAAGACATCAGAACAGATTCAAATTCAGAAATGAATTTTGAACTCTTGTCTTGTCTTGGGTAGGGATTTTTGTAGGGAAGAAACAATGGTTCAAGGCAGAACATTAGGGTTGCTTTGGGGTAAAATAAATTCTTTCAAGGGAGCTCACAATGCAATCAGGCAGATTTAGTATGTTGGATATCAATTAAGGATCTATTGACTAGAATTGGTCTGAGAACTGCTGAGCTGGGTGTGTACAGACATGAGTTCATTAGCCTCAGGAACAGAGATTCCCCCAATCATGCAGTGCTTCCCTGCTTCACCAATCCCAGAGTTCAGTGCAACTCCTGCCTTGGAGCTTGGTTCTCCATTCAGCATGCTAATTCTGGTTCCATCCTTGATGCAAATGAAGTTTCTGCTGTCCATTCAGTGTGCTAATGGCTCACATCTTTGATGTAGAGGAGGCTAGGGGAGTTGCCCTAATTCCATCACCCTTGACAGTTGCCAGATGGGCCTATAGTAAGTTAATTTGCGCCTCTTCTAAAACTCACCCACGTATAAAATTTCACTGGCAGTTCCGGCTTCCTTTGGGTGCTCTATGAGCTTCTGGACAAGCCCAAAAGATGTGGTCCTGTTTTGCCGGCCACAGGGCCAGTGGCCTTTAGTTGACTGTAGACCAGAGAACCAGTCTGGAGGCCATTGATGCCTTCCAGGCTCACCCCCATTAGCAGAGAAGGCATAATTACCTTATAGGGCAGTGGTTTTCAACCTATTTTGGGCCAGCGCCCAGTTTTTCAATATTTTCACATTTGCAGTAAGTTTACCTCCCATCTACATAAATTGTTACTTTTTCTAAATTGCCACTGTCATTAAATTAATTGTTACATTGTCATACTGTTAAGCGTTCATTATAATTTTCAATTATTTAAATTTTACACTCAGATATTTTAAATAGGATATCAAACAAAATGTATTCATTATTCATTCATTATCCATACAAACTTTTTATAAATTACAGCTGGATGAGAATGGCCATTGTCTCTTTCCTTCATTTTTGTAGCGCCCATCAAAAATCACAAAATGCCCACTAATGAGCGGTATCGCCCAGATTGAAGTTCACTGTTATAGGGCATCCTGCAACCCCAGCTCCAGCAGCTGATCTGGCGGGGGAGGAAGCTAAGTGATCAGTCCAGCAGCTCTGGAGGGTGAAAGGTGAAGTGGCACCAGCCACAGTGCATGGGGGTAGATTTCTGAGTGTCTCCCTAGGGGCAAGCTAAGTGGCCAGGCCCCAGAGTGCGTTGAAGGGCATCTCCAAACGTTCCCCTTTCAGGTGCAGGGTGCTGCTTAGCAGTGTCTGGCCCTTTTACTTTCCTCCCTCGGGTAAAGCCGGAGCAGGCACGATCAGGACATGGCCAGGAGATGGGCAGTGAGTGGGGTGGGGGACTGCCCTGACAGTCAGGGCTGGCCATAGGGTAGCCAGGTGTCTGGTTTTTAACTGGAAAGTCCAGACACAAAGGGGACCTGGCTGTGTCTGGTTGACTGGTCAGCACTGCTGACCGGAAACTGAATATCTGGTTAACACAGTCATTGGCGTCCACCACTGGGGATGGGAAGACCAGCAGCTGACAGAGAGAACCTGTCTCCAGCTTCTCTATCAGAGAGGTAGGCACCAGAGCCGGCCACCCTAGGGTCCTGCCCCCCAACTCTGCCCTGATCAACCCACCCGGCCCCCTTGCCCATGAGACCAATCCATGCTGTGTGGATCCTCATTCTGGGGACTGACCCACCCCACTGTGCCCCAACTGGGCAGGCCATCAACTCCTCCCAGCCTGGCTCTTCAGGCACATGGTGACTCCTGGGGAAGCAGAAGCCCATGCTAGGAAGATGGAGAGGAATGAGGGAGAGAAGTGGTTAGGGTTGGTGGCCTCTGGGGAAAAGGTGAAAAACAGAGTGGGGCAGGGGTGTTTGGTTTTCAGCCAATAGAAATTTGGCAACCTTAAGTGGCCCTGATGCCCAGCATGGCACAAGGGGGTGCTGTGCTGGGGAGCAGAATGGGGGCACTATCCCCTAGGAATGGAGAGGGAACTGACAGCTCAGGATATCTCAGTCTTGACCTGCCAAGATCAGGCGGGGGGAGGGAGGTGGGGTGTGCAAAGGGAGACCAGGTTCTCCCAGTACTGGTGGGTGACCTGAAGACAAACTTCCCCATCCAGCCACAAACAATGTTCTGATCCCCCATGCAGGTTATCAAGAAGCCATGACAAACTATATTCAGCCCCCTTTACTGCATTTCATCCACTGGCTCCCAAATAGCCACTGGGTCTCATAAAGAGATAAGGTACTTACACCTCCACGCTCTTTACCCTAAAAATAGTTCTCCTGACTCCAAAGGGGTAAGAACAATATAGGTATGGGTCTCACTCAAATTGCCACACTGCCAGCCAGTCCGTTAGTAACCAAAACGAAAGGTTTATTATACGAAGAAAGAAACAAACTAAGGGAAATGTTAAAGGATCAAAGCAAATCACATACATTCAATGATAAGGCCATATAAATCAAGTGCTTGGTGGAATTTAGAGTTTGCAGGCCTGAACAGTCCCTCTGGTGTATATCCAGTACCTGGATGGGTCTTAGTCCTTTATTCCACAGCTTCAGTTAGAGATGAATAAATCCAGAGGTAGGTATGTTAGCTGATGGTTGTAATACAATATGGAGGTATTGCACTGTACAGCTGCCTTTTTTAAGTCCTCTGCCCTCTTCCACGCTGTTTATGAAATTTTTCAGAAACAAAATGGAGTCTACTGTCACAGGGGTAAGTCCTGGTGACTCATCAGGTCTCTCCCTAGGTCCATTGCACCAGAGAGCTCCCTTAATGAGTCATTAAGGACACAATCACTACAGAGAGAGTCTGGGGTGTTTCCCAGAAACATAGCACAAGTGAAATACAGATATATGTTATCAAACATATTCATAGCTTCCAATAGAGATAAGACACATGCACATAAACAATATAATCATTCTTTGCAAATTATAACCTTTCTATTGGTACCCAACATGGCATATCTGATATGAATTATTGTAATTTTGAAATATTGATTGAAATAATATCATAAATGGTCCCATAAATCCATACAGTGTCATAGTTAATGAGTTGATTTATTTGAGGCTGTCAGTGCTGGGATTCAATAAGCTACAGCTTTATAACTCCAATTGTCAACATCACATGGCAAAATATATAAAGTGCAGCCTTCAAACCAGGAATCAGACTAATTTCACTTGTAACAAGCCTAGTTCAAAAGTCCAGATCACTGGATTTTGACTCTAACAAATTCTCCATCCACATTTTTATTCCTTTGCCGGTCTGTAAACTTTGATTATTGCCGATGGAAATATTTTCTCATCCATTTGTACGTGAACAGGGAAATCAGCATTAAATCCAAGCTGTGGAAAGCTGCATAGCGCTAGGTGAGGAAGAATTAGATTTTTACTGGTAAATGATGGTAAATTTTACTAGTAAAAATCTAATCCTTCCATGCCTAGCTTTGTGTTGTTGTCCATGGCAAGGTTTTTCAAGTGGGATCATCCGCTCCTTCTCACATTTTCCTACGGGTAGCAGTTACTGATCCCTAGGTGTCAATTTCTTTGCCAGCTTGTCACCTTTTTCCATCCTTATGAAATCTCCTTTGTGAATTCAGGAGCAACTTTTTTTTTTTAAGACTAAATTTAGATTTTAGGGATGGATCAAGATGTAAAAGCAAGAATTTGGGGGATGTTCTCCACATAATTTCAAAACAAAGCCTCTAAGGGGAAAACCCCTCCCTCCACTCTATTGCTTTAGCCTAGCTATCCGCCCATCTCCATCACCAGCCTCCACCTATTTGAGTCACCCTCTGCCCACCCCTTCCGCCTCTGCCATGGCAGATATTAGCAGCAACATATCAGATTTGGACAGATAGAGTTTTATAGCACTGCACCCTGGACGCTCCCCACCCACAGAAACCAGGGAAAAGAAAGTGAACTCTAGGGAACTGATGCGATCAGAACCCTAACGGTTAGTACCTCCACTCCTCTCAGAGCTAAGAATAGAACCCAGGTGTCCTGAGGCCCTTCCCAACTCCTGCCCAAACCCACTAGGCCCTACTCCCCTCCCAGAGCCAGGGCGAGAACACAGGAGTCCTGCCTGTGAGTCTGACCCACATCCAAGGGGAGTGTGGGGGATGGAGATGGGAGGGGGAACATTTTGCAGGTAAGCAGGAATCACCAGACTGGGGGCTTTGTGGGTAGGTCCTTTAAACTCCATGGAAGAAGTGGACATTAGCAGGGGTCCAGGGGAGGAAAGAGAAGGGCAGGAGGATCTGTGTGCAAGGGAAAACAATCGCTGCTATGGTGGTTTGTGTGGGGGGGGGAACCTAAAGTAACTCACATACACACACAAACACAGTGGGTGCGTCTACACTTGTAAATTAAGTCGACTTAAGCTTGCTTAAGTCGACTTAATTTACTCTGCATCTACTCTACACTTTCCTTAAGTCGACTTAGGCAGCTGCTTAAGTAGACTTAAGGAAAAATTAAGTCGACTTTATTAAACCCCATTTTAAGTCGACTTTCTGCTTAAGTTGACTTTCTAAAGTCGACTTAAGCCAGTGTAGATGTGGAGTACCCCTAAGTCGACTCTAAGTCGACTTAGGGGTCTCCAGGGCTTCCCCACTGCCCTCCCTGCCAGGGTGGCTGGCACAGGGAGAGCCTGGCATGCCCCCCCACAGGACAGGGTAGAGCCCTGCCCACCCTGCCTCTATGCCCTGCCAGGTCCCTGTCCCCCTTTGCCCCATTGTATTCAGGTACAATGGGGCAAAGGCTGAGCCCCCTGGCACTTGGCAGGGGGTGCCCCCCCGCCACCGTGGATCTGTCCCAGGTCCACCTAGCCCCTAGAAGTCGACCTAAGCATCCAGTGTGGATGCTCTAGGTTGATTTGGTAAGGTCCCCTCAAAGTCGACTTAAAATTTAAGTGTGGACATGCAAAGTGGACTTAAATTAACAAGTGTAGACATAGCCAGAGAGAGAGAGAGCAGGGCTCCTCCCCTCCAGCAAGGCGCAGAAAGGACACACACTGTCCTGCAGCAGGAACAGATGGACAAACAGACACACGCACACATATACCCTACTCAGGGTTGTTGGGTGTGGTCATCTCCATGACACTGCAGACTCCAGTTCTTCCAGCTCCTAGCGCCATCCCTGGAGGTGGCGTGGATGGGCCTCACACTGGGATGTAGGAGGATCTCTGGGGGAGAAGGATTACTGCACCTGGGGGACAGATGAGAGAGAAATGGACTCAGGTCAGTAATGGAACAAATGGGAGCATCATCTGCTGGTGCCATCTGCCCTGCCAGGTAGGTGGCTGCATCTCAGGGCCAGGTAAGCTCTCCCCATGCAGTATTTTGTATGGCTGTTCCCCAACCATCCTGCCCCAGAGATGGCTGCATCTCAGCCCACAGTGTCCAAGGTGCACTCACCGGTTCCCAGATACAAGAAGGAGGACAGCCAGCCCAGACCATAAGACCAACCGTAGGAGAAAAATCTTGGTACGAAATCCTGGGCATCAGCGACTGCATTGGTGAACACAGCCATGGCAATCATCGAACTGACACCTAAAGTCAAAGAGAACAGCATCAACCCGCTTAATGTGTTTCAGAGCCCCTGCCCCATCCCACCACTGGGGGGAGCTACCAGAGCCCATGGCAGGAGCCCTTGGGAGAGGGGCATCTCCCCAAGGCTGGATTGGGGGTGGGGGTTACATGGTATCTACAAAGCTGTGGGATCTGGGGGCTGGGAAAAGCCAATGGGGAGACAGCCCCTGGCGTCAGTACCTGCACTGAAGCTGCTGAGGGCTGAGACCATGATCAGGGACATGGAGCGAAAGTGGGAGCAACAGAATGAGGCAACAACGGTGAAGGAGGAGAGAAACCCAGTGCACATGGCCAGGATCATGAAAAACCTGGTGGTGTGGAAGAAACCTGTGGGGAAGGGAAGGGGTTAAATCAGTAACACTGGCCAGAACAAAGGAGTCCCGACTCCCAGCCCTCTAACCCACTAGACCCTGGGTCTGTTCCAGAGCTGGGGAAAGAACCTCTAAGTCTTGGCTCCCAGCCTCCTCCACACACTCTAACCATTAGACCCCACTCCCTTCCCAGAGCTGGGGACAGGACACACGGCTTCCTTACCTGGTACTTGGTACCATATGCAGAACAGAGGACAGCTCTTCCACAATCCATAATGACTCTGCTTATCCCTCAGCCAGTTGTTTGAGACCAGGGCCACCACAGAAAGCACCAGGCTGAGCAGTGTGAGGGAGATGCTTGCAATCCGGAGAAGCACCATCACCAGGGGAGATGACCCCACGGGGCCTGATCCGAGGGGTGAGGGGAGACGGTGGCTGCTGGGAAGCCAGATAGGAAAAAGGACCGTCACAGATCAGCCTCCCCTACCCCAGGGAAGGGAGAAAGTGAGGACCTGACAAGTGAGCAAGACAGTGGAAATGAAAGACAGAGTGGCGGGCCCTGACCCCAGATCCATGACTAGCTGGGGGAGAGGGGAGGCAAACTGGAGCAGGGTACAAACAAAGAGCTGAAAACTGAGATGGAAAGAGAGCAAGATCTAGGCTTGCCCATTTTGCAGGGCCGTATTCCTGGAGGTTTCATCATGTGACACACTCGTTGATGAAAGATGAATTATTCCTAGAGGCAGTGCCAGATTTAGGCACAAGCCAAGTACGCCATGGCTTAAGGCCTCACATTATGAGGGGCTCTAAGTATGTTGGTGGTAACTAAGAAGATTTATCATAATTGAAATTGCTTTGGCTTAAATAACCTTTCATATAAAATCCTCTGCTAAAATTCGGAATCCTGAGCTCCCCATCCCAATTCACACCCAATCCCATCAACTTCCCTTCCAGGACAGCTAGACCATTCGCATCATCCACAGGTTGCCCACTTTCACCTTAGAACTCAAGAGGAGACAATGGGATGGTTTATCATTTATTTTTTCATGATCCTTTTTGTTATAATGTAATACACTTTTTTCTCTTTATTGTTTATGGCATGGAGCCTCTGAATCTTGACATAGTTTAGGGCCTCAGCATGTCTTAATCCAGCCCTGCCTGGAGGGCTGGCGAGCCTGGGCCTGGATCGCATCCAGGAGGTTGAATGGAGAGAACCTGAAATTAGCCTGATTCAACTTCAAAACAGGTTTTTGATGCAGAGGGTCAGGCTGCCCTTTTCGAATGTCGAGATCAGCCAACCTCTGCAGACCAGGAAATACAGCAGTCAGGTCCAGTTCATGACACCTTCCTGCTGCCTTTATTGTTAAGCCATTCACCCACCACACACACACACACACCTGTCACCTGTGCCTTGTATTTAACAGGAGCTTCCTACCACCTCCTACAGTCACGTAGGCCAGTATTTCTCAGCGACCAGTGTGTGGACTAGCACTGGCCCCTTATATCTCCCTGACACAGCTTAGGAAGGCCACAAGCTGGTCACTGGAACTGAAAAGGTTGCAAAACACAGAAACGCCACTGAGAGAATAGCCCATCAGCTACATTTTTCAGCTCTTTCAACTCCTTTCCCTTACGCACACACAACACCAGCTAATTTACCTTTCTCTTCCCCTTCCTGAAACCCACAGACCACGCTCATCTCTTGCCCCACTGACCATACCTACAGCACAATGACCCCTCCGCCACATTACAGACACACCCTGAATGAAGAGGATTCAGTTTTCATCCAGAGTCGGTCAATGTTGATTCAACACCCCATACCCATCCACCCACACACAAACCAATATTTCCAGCCATGATCCTTGAAACTGGCCAATAGGCAAAGTAAGAGAAATGCTGCCACAGGAACTACTGGAGGGTGATTTGAAGGTATCTGCTGTGTGTATTTTGATATGTGAAGCTGACCGTTGGTGATTTAAGGATGGGAAAGCTTCCACTTTTTGAATTGCAGCATCTACTGTCATAAGACCATAACAGCTCCCATACCGAAACAGACCAATGGTCCATCTAGTGCAGTGTCCTATTTCCAACAGTCACCAGTAGCAGGGCTTCAGGGGAGCTTACAGAGGAAGGCAGTTTTGGAGCGATCTGCCCCATCTTCCTCTCCTGGCTTCTGACAGTCAAAGGTTTAGAATCACCCCACATACAGGGCTGCATACCTGATCATCTTGGCTAACAGCTCTCAATGGACCTATCCTCCATGAACTTATCCAGTTCTTTTTTTGAACTCAGTTATACTTCTCAACATACCCTGGCAGAGAGTTCCACAGGTTACTGGTGCCTTGTGTGAAAAAGCACTTTCTCTTGTTTGTGTTGAACGTGCTGCCTGTTCATTTCACCAGTTGACCCCTGCTTTTTGTATCAGTGGAAGGGGTAAATAACGCTTCTCTAGTCACTTTCTCTGCACGCTTCATGATTTTATAGCCCTACATCACCTCCCTGTTCAGTTGCCTCTTTTCTAAACCGAACAGCCCTGATCTTTTTAGTTGCTCCTCATGGGGAAACTGTTCCCTGCCCTTGATCATCTTTGCCACCCTTGTCTGAACTTTTTCCAGGTCCAGCTCTATCCTTTTTGAGATGGGTGACCAGAACTGGAAGGATATTGGGGAACTGGAATTAAATAATTATTAATGATTAATAAATAATTAAATAATAATTAATAATTATTACTCCCCCTTCTCCCAGTCATTTGACCTGCCTATAATGTCCCATAACTGTGAACCTTTAAATTGAAACAAATGGGAGGGAAAGGCTTAAAATAAACAGCGATGTTATCCATCGACTTTATAAAAAAATAGAAATAAAATTCTGCCAAGACTAGCCATAGTGGGTCTCTCAAAGTATGCAGGTCCTACTTTCCTTGGGTCACACACATGGGAGCAGGGAGAGGGGTTCCAAAAGGGCAGGGATCCCTTGATCACAACCCTGGCTCCGTCAGGCTGCTCCTTTGATCCCTTCACCCTGCAATGCAGGTACAGTGAATGCAGCCAGGGTGCAGGCTGATAAGTCCCCACGGTGATGGGGGCAAAGATAACGTTGTCTGGGCATTTACCTTCATTCTGCATCTGATGACTGAATTTGGCTGAAGTCGCTGCTCTGCAAAGGTGCCAGATGCCCTTAACTCTGGGTTAACCCACTTTGCCATTTCGCATGAAAAAATCTCAAACTGGGCTGCAGACACAGCCATCAAACGGACTGGATCCAGTGCAAGGAGTATCTGAGAGCAATGTTCCCTCTAAGGTTTGGCGGCTTGTGTGCAAAATTTTCAAGCCGTGCGCAAAACTTTTTCTGAATAAAATTTTTGTGCAAACTCACACGACAGAAATTATAGGCATTAATTGAAGTTAAAGTAATTGTAAATAGAATTAATTAATTGTATTTAATTGAATTTGAATGAATTTTGAATTGAAATTTAATTTTTAGAAAGGCTTTTATTTAAAATTAATTTTTTTAAAGTTTTTTTTTAAGAAAGAAAGAAAGAAAGAAAGAAAGAAAGAAAGAAAGAAAGAAAGAAAGAAAGAAAGAAAGAAAGCCAAGGCCGCTGGCGGGGGAGGGGGAGCAGCCCTACCGCAGCCCTGGGAAGCCGCCGGGGGGGGTGGGGAGCAGACCCCAGCCCCGGACGCTGATCCCGGCCCCGTGCTAGGAGGCCGGGGCCGTGGATTAGCCCGGCCCCGGCCCCGGCCCCGGCCCCGGGCTGGGAAGGCGAGGCGGTCGGGGGGTGGGAGCCCGGGATCCCGCCGCTGCCGCAGCCACCCCCCTGCCCCGGCCCCGTGGGGCAGGCAGGCAGGCCCGCACTCCAGACCCTAGCCTGAGCCTGCCTGTCCCACCCTGGGGGTGGGGAGGGCCAGCCCAGAGGCCGGGCACAGGCCGGGTGTGCCGCAGCAGAGCTGCTGCCCCGGGGGTTGGAGGGAGCAGCGGGGGCTACCGGGCTGCGCAGGGGTCCCTCACTGCTGCGCAGGGGGTGCGACGGCCGCTGCGCAGCCGCGTGCCCGCGCAGCTTAGAGGGAACACTGTCTGAGAGCCATCTGCCACACTGCAGCCAGCAGAGGACAAATCAAATCTGGCAAATCCCTGCCTCTCTGAAGAAGCTGAAAGTCCTTCATGGCCATCACTGGAGTGGGGACCATATGGCTTTTAGGTCGAAGGCAGAGTCATGAAACAGGGACAGGCCCAGCTTAACAAGGAGACGGTTGAGAGGGCACTTGATCCCAGTCTATAAGTAGTGATACAGAGAACTAATATTTAACAATGGGCTCTTCAATCTAGCAGACAAAGATCTAAGATCTAACAGATGGAAGATGAAGATAGATAAATTTGTACTGAAATAATGCGTACATTTTTAACAGGGACGGTACAATTACTGGAACAATTTACCAAGGGTCCTGGTGGATTCTCCATCTCTAACAACTTCTAACTTAAGATGGAATATTTTTCTAAAAGTTCTACTCCAGGAATTATTTGGGGGTCAGTTCTCTGGCATGTGTTATCCAGAAGGTCAGACTAGATGATCACAATGGTCCCTTGGACTTTATTCTAGAGATGGGGAAACTGAGGCACAGATGGGGAAGTGACTTTGCCTTGGTCACCCAGTAGGCCTGCAGCTGTCAGGAATATGCCCTAAGATTCCTGAGCACCAGGCCGCTGTTCACTCTGCAAGGCCACATGGCTGCTATGTGATTGCTAAGTACTCCCTGCACCGCATACTTTATGGCAGTGGAATGGGGTGAATGGCCGTGCTTTGAACCTTCTTTGCTAACTTGGCTGGAAAGAGAAATCTGCAATGTGGTCTGTGACCCAGAAATGGGGCAGTTTTATTACATGATGGTTACAGGAACGTGAAGTTTGTGAAAAAACCTCCCACCACCATTTCCAACTCCCTCTCACATCCTCCCTGCCCATATTAATCCATCAAACTTTTAAAAGTCAGGTATGCACAAAAAAGCCATCAGGAGTCTTTGAACTTGAAGGCCTGTGCGTTGGGGAGGGGCAGGGGCTGTGTTTCAGCAAACTAGCTCAAATGACCCCAAACGTAGATCATTAACCCTCTTCCATAAAGCATGGCAAACTGCAAGACAATTGGCACAAGAATGCATGTGTTAGAGCACTTAGAAGTAGCGACCTGTAACCAGAACCTTTAACAGTTAACTTTAGCAGAGTGGGCATCTTGCCACAATAGATAGATAGACAGATAGATGTGTATGGGGAGGGATAGATAGAGGGGTATAGGCAGCTGGTTATGGATGGAGACAAACATACGGTCAGATAGACTCCTTCCCATTCATTGTGGGGTCACTCTTTATCTCTTTAGGTGAGCCGTCTCAATCCCAAGAGATGACTTCACCTGCTCTCTACATCACCTCCTCCCTCAAAGGATTAACTCCAGCTCCCTCACTGACTCCCTGGCCCAAATGGAGATCCTGGGGGAAGGTTTCCATTGTGGGCACGCACACCTCACTCTCCACACCCTAAGTTTTATTTCCTTCTCACAGCCCATGTTTCCACCCCTCGCCATTTGCCAGCTCCAACTTTGCTGATCAAGAGAAACCGCCTGGTCATTGAACCCAGGAGTCCTGACTCCCAGCCTCTGCTGCTTTAACCTACTAGCCCAGTGCTCACCAAATTTTTCCTGTCACGCATCCTTTATCCCAATGAAATTTGTCCACTCCCGCTTCCCCTCTCCCAGGATCTGTTATCGCGAGCCATGATTGGGAGCTGGATTAAGGCCAGGGCTGCAGTCGGAATCAGGCTTGGGAGCTGGCTTCAGCAAGCCAAGGGGGGCCCAGAGCAGTGGCTGGGGCTGTGGCCAGGAACCAGGGACCATGGCTGAGAGCAGGGTACTGGCAGGGCCAGAGTGAAGCTGGGGGAAGATTGAGGCTTGTGGGGCTGGTCTAAGCCCTACCAACACCACCACCACCACCCCCGCCCCGAATGTTCCTCCCAGACTTTCGGGACCAGTTCACGAGACTCTTCTCTCCTTTCAAAGCCTGGGAGAGAACCTAGTGTCCTGACACCCAGCCCCACCTGCTTTAAACCACTGTCCTGGAGATACAACTGCAGTGCCCTGACTCCTAGCTCCCTTTGCATTAAACCCTATAAACGTATTTCAGAGAGGCTGGCCATCTGGATCTGGAGGCGCCAAGCATGGGAGAATTCACCATAACCCCAGGGAGTCTGTCCCAGCTGTTAATCACCAGCACAGTTAAGTACCGGTGCTTGATTTCTAACAGGAATGTCCTTGGCTTGAATTGCCAGCCACTGGATCTTGCTGTTCTCCACAAAACTCAGGAGCTCTTGACAACCTGGGGTTGCCTGCCCTGGAAGGTCCTTATCCACTCTGCTCAAATGACCTCCTTTCGTTCACCCTGACAATAAACAGCTCTGTCAGGTTCTCTCTGTCAAGCCCTTTCCACAGCTCTTCTCTGCCCCCCTGTGGCTGTTCAACATCCTTTTTAAGAAATGCACCCCAGAGCTGAACACAACATCCCAGCTTCACTCTCACCCGTGCCTTATAAAGCAGTGAAAAAAATCCTCCTCACGTCTATTCAGGAGAGCCCTGTTCAGACATCCGAGGATCACCCAGGCCCTTTTTTGCCAGACCATCACACTTGAGGCTCAAGTGAGGCTGTTGGGCGGTGAGTATTTATTTGGAAGAAGATATTAAGGAATCGGGGTAGAGAAATGGACTGCTGCTGGGGAAGTGTTGCTTTTTGAGGCTGCATTTCATCCCAGCAGCTGAGAAAGATGGCTGTTACTGCCGAGTGACAGGACTGGCCCAACCATATAGGTGAACTAGGCAATCGCCTAGGGCGCCAGGCTTTAAGAAGCATCAGATTAGATGGAAGAGAATTTTTTACATATGTTATCTCTTATAACATGTGGGGGAGGAGGTGCCGAAATCATAGTTCACCTAGGGCACCAAAAACCCTTGGGCCAGCCCTGCAGGGGGAAACGGAGGCAGAAAACAAGGATGGGAAAACAAGGAGGCAGAAAACAAGGAAACGGAGGCAGAAAACAGCAGTTCTTACCTGGGCCGGTGGCCGGGCCTGTTCCCACTGCTGACACTAACCTGGGAGCTTCAGGCAGATAAAAGATAAAGAGGCACTCATGCCATTCTGCAGCCACAGCCCATGCACACAGCTGGGCTCATGGAGGAGTAGGAGCTAGCAGAAACTTCCTGATAGTTAGAGGTGACAAACCTGCTGTTCAGAACAGGGGAAAGTCCAGAGATAAGAAGGTTAGAGCAGGCATAGGAGTCAGGACTCCTGGGTTTTCTCCTTATACCTAGGAACATGTAGAGATAAAGTGAGAAAGACCAAAAGCCAAGTAGAGTTAGATCTTGCAAAGGAAATTAAAACCAATAGTAAAAGTCTCTATAGTGTAGAAGGCGATCCAAATCACCACACAAGACTCAGAATCTGTTCTCGAATATCCAGAGTTTTATTCTCTGCTGCAGCAGGGGACTGTGAGTCTAGGAGCAGTCTCCCTTCCCGCCCTTTCACTTAACCTTTTATAAACTTTTAGATGTTACATTTGTTACAGCTCTGAGGGCGGTGTCACAGTTCTGCCCAGAGACAGTAAAGAATCAAGATGATTGTAACAACAAAGCATGTAACATTAACTTGTGAATTACATAACCATACCAGAACATTCGGTGTCAATCACAGTTTCCATCTTGGATTCTTGGTAGTTTCCATCTTGAATTGTTCACATGTTTGTCTAATACTATTCAAGTTAAGGTGAGTGGTCACAGTAAAACTTTTTACCCATAAACTTAACATATGGTAGCACTCTGTTTTCTTTGTTAAACATTCAGATTACCTTTTATTATACAAAAACCCTTCTCAAACCTTCTTTTAACATACTTTTAACCTCCTTAACTTCTACAATAGC
>ML685937.1:28738-110115 GCA_007922175.1 Pelusios castaneus
ACAACTGGCATCATCCCTGGAAGGGGTCCCAGAGCTGCAGCCGACGGTGAGACCCAGCTCCAGCCATGGTCCCAGAGCTGCTGGTGATGGCGAGATATGACCCTGGCCCCGGCCAGGGTTCCAGGGTAAGATCTGGCCCCAGTTGGGGTCCCAGAACTGCCACCAGCGGCAAGATCCAGCTCTGGCCCAGGCCGGGGTCCCAAAATCACCAGCAGCAGCAACATCCAGCCCCGGCCTCGGCCCTGGCCCCGGTGCCACAGATGGCAGCAAAATTGAGCCCTGACTGTGGTACCAGAGCAGCCAGCGGCAGCAAGATCCACCCCCAGCCAGGGTCCCAACCACCTAGATCCTGCCCCAGCCCCCGCCCTGGCCAGGGTCCCGGAGCTGCCAGTAGCAGCGAGATCTAGCCCCAGTCCGGGCCGCAGTTCCGGAGCCACTGGCTGTGGCAAGATCTGACCCCAGCCCTGACCCCAGCCAGAGTCCTGGAGCTGCCAGTGGCAGCAAAATCTGGCCCTGGCCCCAGCAGAGATCATGGAACCTATGGCAGCGGCAAGATCTGGCCCCGACTGGGTTCCCGAAGCCACCAGCAGACAGGAGCCGGATCAGGCCAGGGCCAGCAAAGGGAAATGGCTGGTTTAGGGGTAGGGGTCTGCCTGGGGTGGCGGCAGAGCTGCAGGGGGGGAGGTCTCGGGGTGGTCTGCGAAAGCTTTCCATGCCAAGGTAGTGCTCCCCATAAAGGGACCACTGAATTAGAACATGAAATTGGAAGTCCATTAGCAAGGATTTTTAATGAATATGTAAATTCAGAGATTGTACCATATGACCGGAGAATTGCAAACATAGTTCCTGTTTTAAGAAAGGGGGAAAAAGTGATCCAGGAAATGACAGAGCTGTTAGTTTGTAGGATCTAAGGTCTTGGAAAAACATCTGAAAGAGAAAGTAGTTAAGGACATCAAGGTTAACGGTAATAGGGATAAAACACAACCTGGTTTTACAAAAGGTCATTCATGCCAGACCAACATGATCTCCTTTTTTGAGAAGATAACACATTTTTTAGACAAAGGGAATGCACTGGATCTAATTTATCTAGATTCCAGTAAGGCATTTGATACAGTTTCACATGGGGAATTATTAGTTAAATTGGAAAAGAGAGGGATTAATTTGAAAACTAAAAGATGAACAAGGAACTGGTTAAAGGGGAGAGTATAATGGGTCATACTGAAAGCTGAACTGTCAGATATGAGGGAGGTTACTAGTGCAGTTCCTTAGGGATCGGTCTTGTGATCCATCTTATTTAACCTTTTAATTACTGACTTTGGCACAAAGGCTATGTCTACACTTGAAAATTTAAGTCGACTTAGTTAAGTCGACTTAGTGAGTCTACACGTAAATTTTAAGTCAACTTTGCGGGGAACTTACAAAGTTGACCTAGAGCATCCACACTGGACACCTAGGTCGACTTCTAGGGGTTAGGGGGACCTAGGTTAGGTCCACGGGAGCAGGGGAGGGCACCCCTTGCCCAGTGCCAGGGGGCTCAGCCTTTGCCCCATTGTACATAGGCAGGGCATATGCCTGGCAGGGCATAGGGGCAGGGTGGGCAGGGCTCTGCCCTGCCTTTTGGGGGGGCATGCAGGCTCCCCCTGTGCCCCTCCCCTTGCAGGGAGGGCATTGGTGCAGTCCTGGGGTAGCCCTAAGTCAACTTAGGGCTACCCCACGTCTACACTGGCTTAAATCAACTCTAGGGAGTCGACTTAAGCCCTAAGTCAAATTAAAACTAGGTGTAATAAAGTCGTCTTAATTTTCATTAAGTCAACATTATTTTCCTTAAGTTGACTTAAGCAACTTGCTTAAGTCGACTTAAGGAAACTGTAGTGTAGACGCAGGGTAAATTAAGTTGACTTAAGCAAACTTAAGTCGACTTAATTTGCAAGTGTAGATGCAGCCAAAAAGTGGGAGTGTGCTAATAAAGTCTGTGGATGACATCAATTTGGGATGTGTTGCCGATACAGAGAAGGATCAGGATATCATACAGAAAGATCTGGATGATCTTGTAAACTGGAGTAATAGAAATGGGATGAAATTTAATAGTGGAAAGTGGAAGGTCATGCATTTAGGGACTAGTAACAAGAATTTTTGCTTTAAGCTGGGGGGACACCATTTGGAAGCAAGGAGTGTAGCCATGGGTGGGCCAGGGCCACCCACTTGGCCTGCGGCCTAACCACCTTAGTCCCCAAAAGTGAACTTTGCCATCGCAGCCAGCGGCTGCAAATGGAACAAAAGTACCAGCGCCTCTGCTCCACTCACGGCTGCAGGGCCTGGCAGGGCAGAGGCACCAATACCAATGCCTTTGTTTCGCTCATAGCGACCCCGCGGCTGCAGCAGCGAAGTTCACATCGCTTCCAGCCCGGGGAACATGGCTCTCCCCCTCTGGGGAGGGGCAGCTTCCAGTCACATGATCAGAAGCTGTCATTGACCAGGCCCACCCTAAACTTGCAGGCGCCCAGCCAGAAAACAGGGGCTGGCTACACCCCTGGTTGGAAGTGACAAAGGAGGAGAAGGACCTGAGCGTATTGGTTGATCACAGGATGATTATGAGCCACCAATATGAAACAAGTGCAGAGAAGGGCTACTAGGATGATCTGTGAAATGGAAAACTTGGCTTCTGAGGGGAAATTTAAAGAGCTTGGCTTGTTTAGCGTAATCTAAAGAATAAGGGGAGATAAGGTTGCTCTCTATAAATATTTAAAAGGTAAATACCAGGGAGGGAGTGGATTGATTTAAGTTCATTGCTAATGTGGACACAAGAACAAATGGCTCTAAACAGGCCAACAGGAAGTTTAGACTTGAAATTCGATGCAGGTTGCTAACCATCAGAGGAGTGAAGCTCTGGAACAGCCTTCCAAGGGAGCAGTGAGGGCAAGAAACCTAGCTGGCTTCACAACTGAGCTTGATAAATTCATGGAGGGGGTGGTTTGATGGGATGCCCTAGTTTGGCAATTGACTGATCTCTGACTACTGGTGGTGGATATGCCAGTAGCCTGAGATGGGACATTTGATGAGGTCGGTTCTGAGCTATTACAGGGAATTCTTTCTTGGATATTTGGCTGGTGAGTCTTGCCCACATGCTCGGGGGTTAACTAATTGCCATATTTGGGTTTTGGGAAGGAATTTTCCCACAGGACTAAATGGGAAAGACTCTGAGGGGTTTTTTGCCTTCCTCTCTGTAGCATGAGGCACAGGTTACCTGCTGGTGGATTCTCTGTACTTTAAAGTCTTTAAATCATGATTTGAGGACTTTAATAACTCAGTCATAGGTTCGAGGTTTATTACAGGAGTGGATGGGTGAGGTTCTGTGGCCTATGTGACCAGGGCCTCCTGGGACACCCTCCTGAACGTGCAAAAATCAGGGCAAGTTGCAAAACTGAGAGCCAAACTCTCCCAAACTCTGGTGGGTGGTACTTAAACCAGGCTCCTTATCAGTCACAACCAGGCTTCTGATTTCCCACACTGGTTACCACGAAGCCTGACAAAATAGAAACAACCCTCTTTATTGCACTTCAGCTCCTCTGGCTCCCACCTAGCCACAAGGTCTCTTAAAGAAATAGGTTCTCACGACCCCAAAGGGCCAGCCACAGCACACAGAACAATATAAGTTTGTATCTTACCCCAAAATACCACACTGATAGCTGATCCTTTAGTAACTACAACTAAAGGTTTAATACAAAAAGAAGAGAAACAAAGTATGAGAGATGTTAAAGGCTCAAAGTGAATCATACACATACAAATGATTTAGAGTCCAGGTAAAGCAGTTTGCAGGCTTGTTCCTCTGAAGTTTGCAGACTTGTTCTTCTGGTAAACACACAGCTCCTGGGTGGGTCTCAGTCCTTTGTTCAGTCACAGAGGAATAAATCCAGAGAAGAGTGATGGGTGTTGTCTGAAGACCGAAGACAAAATGGAGTTGGGGCAGCTGCCTTTTATCACCTTTGGCCTTCCCTGTACTGTCTGGATTTTTTGCAAATCAAAATGGAGATGAGTCACATGGTCAGTCCCAGTGACTCTCGGAGCAGGTTTATCCCTGGGCCCATTATATCTGGGAACTTCCTTAATGAGCCATGAAGGGGACAATGGCTGTAGACATCCAGTCTGGGAAGTTTCCCAGAATCATACAGGTTGAAATACAGATATAACAAATGTATTCATAACTCCTAATACAGATGCAACTTCTACACATAAACCATCTAATCATTCCCAGCAAATTACAATCTTTCTATTGGTACCAAATATGGCATAGCTCCTAAGAATTATTACAGTTATGAAATATTAATATGAAATAATATGATAAATGGTCCCCTATATCCAGACAGCATTACAGCCTGCATTGTGCAGGAGGTCAGGCACTAGATAAACATATTGTACCTTTTCTGATCTTAGAGTCTATGAGGGGAGTAGGGTCTAGTGGTTAGAGCACGGGCAGGGAGCCAGGACTCCTGGGCCATGTCTACACTTGCAAGTTAGTTCGAATTACGGAATCTTAATTTGAACTAACTTAAGCCTTGGCCACACTAGGCTTTCATTAGTTCGAATTAGGGACTTCCTTAATTCGATCCAAGTCAAATGTGGCCATATTAGTTCGAACTAACTGCTTAGTTCGAACTAATCGGCAGATTGACCTTCCTGCAACTGACTAATTCAAACTAAGCAAATGCCCTGCGTGGCCATGGCTAGTTCGAACTAGCATTCTAGTGGGGCCATGCTAGTTCGAATTAAGTTAATTCAAACTAACTAAAATTAATTCGAATTAGTTAGTTCGAATTAACTAATTCGAACTAGCTTTTGTAAGTGTAGACATAGCCCTGGCTTCTCTGTCTAAGAGGAGCAGGATGTAGCAGTTAGACTGGGGTGGAGGCTGGGTGTCAGGATTTTTGGGCTCTATCTTAATTTGTGGGGTGGTTAGATCTGAGAGTGCATTGAGCTACTACCCCTGGGTTCTATCACTCCCTAGGGCAGGTGTAGTGATTAGAGCTGCAAGGGGGGTAATGAGCCAGGACTCCTGGCTTCTATTCTTGGCTCTACCCACAGTTTATACCACTGGAACCTTCTGCTTACTTTTCTGACCACAGCAGAGAAACTTCCACTTTCCCTGGAAAACAGGGAGAGGCAGTTGGTGCTTGTTTTCATTAACCCCTCTGCTCCTGGACGCTCCCCAGTCCCAGAACAAATGGGCCTCCTGGGTCCCAGTTAGAAGTCTGGGGAGTGTTACGCGGGGTCTAAGAGTGGGAGAGAGACACTGGACACTCCTTTAGCACTGGTCACCTTTTATGTAACTTTTATTGACAGAATGTGGGTACAAATTTAGGAGAAGTTTAGCAGCATTTTAGTGACAATACACCATAAGCAATCAATCAGGGCAACACACAGGATACAGCCAGCCAGGAGATCCAATCTGAAGATTAGGAGTTTACGCTCCTCTTCATGGGCTGCTGACTGTAGGTGAATATAACAAATAGTGTAACATACAACATACCATTTAACCCAGGTAGTGAACTTAAGCAAAACAACAGAAGAATCAGCAGAAGAGGCGGCAAATAACACTTTTCCAACCGCACATTTACTCACTGACACCGTTTACACAGAGCTAACTTTAAGACTGGCCAGGTCAAAGTTGGCCCAGGTGCCGAGGCTTGAGGGGGGGTGAGGAAGTTGCGGTGCACACCAACCCAGGTGCGTTGTTGTCAGTCTTCCTCGCCTTAACTATCGAGTCGAGCTGTTTTATGGATGAATTGATTAAGGGGGTGCCCTGGGATGCGTCCTTCTTCATCCTCCTTCATTCTTATTTGAAGTTGTTTACGACTGGTCACTTCTCCTTTTTTTATTGGAACCCCTGGGCACCCTGTTACCAGTCCTGTGCTCTGGTCAATCGGTGGGTCTTCCCTCATCAGGGACTTTCCACTCACACCACACCTGCACCTCTTTCCCAATAATTCTTGCTGCCCTTAGCAATTTTTAAGCCATACCATGCCATAAAAACTGTTGCATATACTATAAAAATTGCAACTCTATACAATAAAAGCTGCTGTATCTAGTAATTCTATATTGTGGGGCGGGGGGGATTTCTTCACTCCCAAGAAGCCCATCCTCTGTCCCCTTAAGGATACATTTGCACAGGCTTGCTAACCACAAAGCCGCTTGCCAAGTAAAATGCCAAAAGAGGAACTTTAACTTATGCTGTTGCCACAACACCCCTTAATCATGGAGTCTGTTTTCTCTTTAGCATTATCTAGACAAAGCTGTTAACATGAGCCTCATCCTTTAGCATAAAGGGCTGATAGATTCACTCTGGTGATCCAGCTTCAGGCCCCCTCAGGGTTCCCCAGGACAGGAGCACCCAGCACACGGGGCCTGGATCTTTAACCTCACTGGTAGTTAGTAGTGGGGAGTCCCATGGGTTAATTATTCACTGTGCGGCACATCTATTTCCTTGAGCATGCTGTGTAAACACAGATGCCTTTTCTACCCTAGATTCCAGCTCTCCAAAGCTCTGAGGCTTTGTCAACACTGCAAAGACAATTCAACATACATTAGGTCAACTTACAGCCATCGTAGTAATTGCTGTGTCCGCTGATGTCCGTACTTCCCTCCCTCTGCATCCTTACCAGCAACATTTCCATGTTTGACCTAAGAGGGGCAGTGTGGGAAGCTGAAAGCCCGGGTTCTCAGCTGCGCTGGCAGCTCTGAGACTCCCAGACTTCCAGGCAGGCAGCCCCTGCCCCCGAATCCCTGTTCCCCACCAAGAACTGGGGCCCACAACTTCCTGCCTGTGCCAAGCCAGGAGGCTGCTCAGCTCTCCAAGGGAGCTGGGCTTTAGCTGCCCATCTTTCTTGTCAATTTCAAACGACAGTCAGCAGCCAATGTAACAGTAGTATATGGTGGGGGAGGAGGCACTGGGGGACGCCCAGGCTGCAGGAGTGCACTGAGCCAGCCCCACACCAGAGCAAGATTAGAGGGACCCCAGTCCAGACTGCCCACTATCAGGGTCCCATACCTGTCCCCATACTCCCCTCCTCTGCCTCCCCCCCCCCATTGTGCAGACCAGCCTGGCAGTGGGGCGACCCCTGGTGCTGGAGGGAGCCTGTTCAGAGCTGGGGAGGCCAGGCCCTGGGACCAGAGGTCACTGTCCGGCTGGAGGTAGGGTGCGAATACTGCAGGTGGCGACCTCTGGTCCCTGACCATCTCAGCACTGAACAGGTCCCCTCACTGCTGGTGGCCGCCCTGCCACCAGACTGGCCCACACCGTGGGGAGGCAGAGGCAGGGCCCCAAAACTGGGCAGCCCAGACCAGGGCCCCTCTAATCTGGCTCTGGGGAAGGGCCTGCGTGGTGCCCCCCTGCAGCCTGGCAGACCAGTCAGCCAGAGGCAGGGCAGGAGCACCACAGAGGGCGGCCTCTGGCCCTCTGGGCTGTTCCACCGTCTGACTGGCCTACACAGTGGGGAGTTGGGGCCCCAAAATTAGGCAGCCTGGGGCCCCAAAACTGGGCAGCCTGTGCCCCAGAGTTCTTTAATCCAGCCATGGCATGGGGTCAGCCCAGCACCCCAGTGCAGCCTGCCAGCAGCACTCAGACACCCAGTCCCTACAACCTCCCATCACTCCCCCCCTCCCCCCTCGGGGTAGCTGGGGGATGGGGATGGGACCCCTCCCACCCCACGCAGATTCCATCCACCTAGCAGACAGGCATAAGCAGAGAGAGTGATTGCTTAGGGCCCTGAGCAGGTTAAGGGGGCCCCTTCTCAATGATTAGCACATGTTGAGGAGACAAAAATATTCATGCTTAGAGTCCTCCGTGGGCTAACTGTGGCACTAGTGGCTAGAACAATGGTGGCTGGGGAGCTAGGAACCAGGACTCCAGGGGTGCGTCTACACTGGCAACTTAGGTCGACTTAAGGACGTTTAAGTCGACCTAAACAAAGCCGCATCCACACTGGGCTTTTCTTAAGTTGACTTCATAACACCTCCTTTTAGGTGAACTTAAGCCTTAAATTGACTTCTTAAGTCGATTTAATGCCAGTGTAGACGGGGATTAACGCTAAATCGACTTTATTAAGTCGATTTAAAGCCAATATAACAGCTATCTCTGCTGTTAAGTCGAGTTAACAAAGTTGACTTAACTTTCTAAGTGTAGACATAGCCCAGGGTTGTAGCTGTGTGCACAGCACCTCCAGTTGGCAAGACAAGGAACACTGCCATTAACCCTTCCCACACCTGCTGTTTTAGGGCTTGGTTTACTTCCTTCTGCAAAGCCTCCAGCTGTTTCAGGTCCTTTGCTTCTTTTTAGCTGCCTGTAATTTCTGCCATGCCTTCATTTTTTGCGCCATGTTGGTGCAACAGGACTCCTAGCTCACACATTTCTCTCTTTGGAAAGTGGATTCCCGGTGTATACCACCCTTATTCCTTTTTGACTCAAGTGGTCACCCCTAGTCAAGGTCTAGCAGATCTTGTTTATGCAGATGGGGGCCTGTTTCCCTGAATACAGCAGGAATTAAATAGCTGGAGATTGCATCTTTGCTTGCAATCCCAAACCACCTTCCAGCCAGCACTGTGCCCAATAACTCTCTCTCTCTCTCACATTCTCTTGGCTTTTCTGAGGGATGCATTCCCAGTGCTTGTGCTGGATATGCCTCCCTGGCTTTCTGCTGCCTTTCTACACACACCCATCCCACAGGCTATACCCACTGTAACCCTTTTGCCCAGGTGTGCCTTAGCTCTGTGTAGAGGTTGCAGTTGTTTCAGGCACCTGGTTCTGTACAGGAATTTAATTGTTCCTATGTGTATCAATAATGAAAGCCAGCTGGGCCTACCACGAAGTTCAGTCACATTTAAACCAGTGCAGAGGCATAGGTCTGAGGAGGGGAGGGATCCTGGCAACCAGGAAAGAGGGCAGGGTGGGTTAAGTCTTTGTCTGATCAGTTTATTCTGCAGCCTGTTCATCCACTTCCTGGTTGCAACAAACAAGATGTGACAAGCCCAGATCTTCATATCCTAACTTCTTGTCCTCCCCAGTCAATCATCAGGGCACCTGGGTTCTTTTCTCACCTTCTGAGGGCAGTGGGGTCAGGAGGTTTAGACTGGGGGAAGGGGCTGGGAGCCAGGATACTAGCCTCAGGACTGGGGAGGGTGTGGGGTCTAGAAGTTAGAGCTGGGGGGGAGGACGGGACAAAACGCCAGGACTGCTGGGTTCTATTTCTAGCTCTTGGCTATTCTAGGGATGCTGGCTGGAGACTGCCTGCAGGCCTGAAATCCCTGGGGCATTGAGATGTGCCCTCCCCCAAGAGTGGGACCAGGGGGAAGGGGAGCACAGAAGGCCCCTGCCAATTAACTGGTCTTTCTGGATCTGACATCCTACCCCACTGCCTCTCCACCCATGGTTACAGACTTGCTGCATCCAGTGTTGCCAGGTGAGGACACTGTGACGTTCAGCCCCACCTTCCTCCTCAGGTTTCACCTGCCCGGGTGAGGATTGGGTGGGGAAGAGGCCGAAAAGTAAACAAAGAAGCCACCTCTGGAGCAGTTCAGCTGAGGAACAGCCACACCTAACACCACCTGTAATCAGACCACCTGGAACTGAAATGCAGCCACCTCTGGGATTGGGGCAGCTGGAAAATGTCTTCCAGGGCACAAGCCCCCTAGAACTTCCAGAGGGTGGTAGCAGGAATCAGTAGTGGTTTTCAGATACAAAGGGAGCCACCATGAGCAAACTAGAAAATTGCTTATTTACACTCAACAAGAAAGTAGGTTGGTCAACCTGTCCAAATCCTCCCAGGCACTCCTCTGTCCCTAGTGCCTCATGGTGGTGCTAGGGTAGACTGTGCTGCACGGTGTGGGCTGGAGACTCCCAAGGGGGTGAGCCTGAGAACAGGGCTGAGGCCAAGCATTAAAAATGCCATGTTTTTCCAGGGGGACGAAATCAGGCCAGAGCTGCTGGCCCAGATGCTTTGTTGGTACTCAGAAGAAATGGAAAAGAGGAGCTGAAAGGGTCCTGTGACTACAGCATGACAATGGGAGCCAAGCATCCTCCTGCATTCTGTGCTCACCTCCAAGAGGGGAGCAAGATCTAGTGGTTAGAGCAGGGCGATGCTGGGAGTCAGGACTCCTGGGTTCTATCCTTGGTTCCAGGAGGGGAGCAGGGTCTAGTGGTTAGAGCAAGGGAGCACCCAGCTCTGGAAGGGGACTGGGATCTAATGGGTTAAGGCAAGGGGCTGGGAGCCAGGATGCCTGGGTTCTATCCCTTGGTCTGTAACACATTTGTTTAAACTCATGCGACTATATAAAACAAACAGCCACGTCCTCTGAGCACTGCAGGTTCCTCCCCATTGCCCGTGACCTGAGTGCACCAGGAAATGAGAACAATTTCTGCATGACTGGCTGGAATTCTTCCCCTAACCCAACATTTCCCACAGAGTCGGCTATATTTAGCTCAGAGCTGCCAGCAGGGACAGCTCCAGCAACAGTCGGCCATCAGGCCCATCTACCCTGGCATCCCTCCTGCATCCCTTTGTCACTGCTATAGACCTAAGGACCATCTAGCTCAGTTCCCACCCTGTCCCTACAGCTCTGAATCTGACCCACAGGCCCATCTAGCCTGGTGTCCTGCCCCCTTCCTGCTGCCAGAGATCAGACCCACAGGCCCATCTAGCCTGCTACCCCAACACTTCCTCATCCAAGATCAGCCCCCAGGCACACAATGGCCCTGGCTGGTTCCCTGGTTACATCTGACCTGCTCCTGGGGCCACATGATGGGATACAGCAGGAAGAACTGTACAGTGTATCATAGCCGGTGCCAACTCCCTGCGGCTGGACAGAGATTTGCCCAGCACAAGACCTTGCCATATAGGAACTGGGAGGAGGGCTGCTGAGATGGACCAAAGTGGGACTGCAAGAAATTGAGCCGACAATCCCCAGAACTGGTGCTTTGCTCTGTATTTACTTTCATCAGACCTGTTATAGAAGGGCTTCTACAGCACCGCCTTGGCTAACCAGACAAATGCAGACCCTTCGGCAGCCCAGCCCTCGGCTCCCATCCAATCCATCCAGGGATGCGTCTACACTTGTAAATTAAGTCGACTTAAGCTTGCTTAAGTCAGCTTAATTTACCCTGCATCTACACTACAGTTTCCTTAAGTCGACTTAAGCAAATTTCTTAAGTCGACTTAAGGAAAATAAAGTCGACTTTATTAAACCTCATTTTACTTCGACTTAAGCCTAAAGTCGACTTTTTAAAGTCGACTTAGGCCAGTGTAGACCTGGAGTAGCCCTAAGTCGACTTAGGGCTACTCCAGGACTCCCCCACTGCCCTCTCTGCCAGGGGGTGGCACAAGGGGAGCCTGGCGTGCCCCCCCACAGGGTAGGGCAGAGCCCTGCCCAACCTGCCCCTATGCTCTGCCAGGGTCCCTGTGCCCCTTTGCCCCATAGTACCCAGGTACAATGGGGCAAAGGCTGAGCCCCCTGGCACTGGGCAAGGGGTGTCCCCCCTGCCACCGTGGACCTGCCCAAGGTCCCCCTAGCCCTTAGAAGTCGACCTAGGCGCCCAGTGTGGACGCTCTAGGGCGACTTTGTAAGTTCCCCCCAAAGTCGACTTTAAATTTAGGTGTAGACATGCTAAGTCGACTTAGCTAAAGTTGACCTAAATTTACAAGTGTAGACATAGCCAGTGAGAGGTTACTGAAAACACATCTCACCATTTCTAATCCCAAAGGATGAAAGGCCTATCCCCAGATCTCCAGGCATCTCAGCTCTTAACGGATAGCCGGGCTGTGAGCCAATCTTTAGGAAACTCACTAGAGATTGAACAATGGAAGAGGAGAGGAGAGTTATAAATAATTAATGGAGCCTACGCATACAAGTGATTGTGAAATTTGTAGCCATGGGTTTGTCACGCCTCTCTGGTAACACAGGGTGGGCAGGTCCCTCAGTCCAGAACACAAGATCCTCCTTTTAGTTGCAAATCCACAATCCAGAAAACTAAGGCAAGAACGAAGCAACCTGGTGGTGTCTTGGGGGTCTTTTATATCCTCAGCCATGTGCATGGAAATTGACTGTCCCACAGAAAGTCCACAGCCCCAGTGCCTGGAAAATCACCGGCCCAAGATGGAGACAAAAGCCACATAGCCTCCCTTGGTTTGCTGAATCCCAGGGTGTGGCCACTAGCCCCTCGCTGTGCAAGGCATCCTCAGGAACAGTTATCTGAGCAAGGTGAGTTTCTTCAGTGGCCCATTGTGGGATGGAGCATCTTTGCTAGGCCAGCAATGCATAGCTAGCGAGCCTTGGAGCACATTCAGGAGGGGGGCTGTCACCCAGGACTGCCACACAGACACAGGTGTAAGATGCAAGCGTTTCCAGTGACACAATATCCTTTCTGCAGGTGTTATGGTAGTTGTAGAATAGTGGTAATATCAGTGATATAGAAGGTCAGCCTTAATCAGACAGCCGCACAGGAGGGGTGACTAGTGATTGTGGGGGCAGGGAGTCAGAATTCCTGGGTTCTCTCTTCTGCTTTGGGAGGTGAGTGGGGTGTAGTGGTTAGAGCCATAGGCGCTAGGCTGCCTGGCTTCTATCCCTATCTCCAGGAGGGGAATGGGGTCTATTGGTTAGATCCAAGGGCTCTGGATGCCTGGGTTCAATCCCTAGTTCTGGCAAGGGAGTGGGAACTTGCTATTAAAGAGGGAAATCCCACCCCTGGAGCAAACTCTCCCTTCAAACAGCCCAGATGGGAGTGTCACTTTGACTTTTAATGGCTCATTAGGCATGGGCCTGCGGGGTAGGTGGGGCAAGAGGTAAGGTGGTTTCTTGCGAGAGGGCTCATATTTGCTTCTCCAGCTCCTGGGTGTGGCTGCATCTGGCTGGGCTGGTTCTAGTCCAGTTGGGGGCAGGCACTGGGGCTGGCTCCAGGTCCAGTGCATAAAGGGGAGGAAAAAGAAAAAGGAAGGCAGAGCGGAGAAGTGAAAGGTCCTAAAGCGGCTGTTGGTCTTGAGAGGAAGAAGGTGAAAAGCAGAAAGGACAGGGTGACCGTTGCAGGTTTGCTCAACAGATCAAACAGAACCGGGCCAGTGGCTCAGGGAGAGGTAGAACAGGAAAGGCAGAGCGGAGATAGTAAACACCTTGATTTTGCTAAGCAGACCCCAGCACCCTGAGGCAGTCACCGGTGGAAAAGGAGAACGTGAAAGGCGGAGTGGAGCAGAGAACGCCCCACGTTGTCTGAGAACACACAGCAGGCGGGTGCCAGAGGACCGTGAGAACAGGAACGGCACGAAGGAGGAAAGGAGAGGCCTGGAAATCAGGGCACTGGGAGACACGCATTGAGGGAACAGCAGAACGGGAAAGGGTTCCAGGAGGAGTGCGGTGCCATGAGCTACCCAGGCTATGAGAAAGGCCCCGAGCCCTCTGCCCCCATTGACCCGCCCCTATACACCAATGTGCCACCCTACATAGCCCCTTCGCCACTACTTGCCCCTGGTGGGCAACTGCCCCCCCCAAGCTATGGGGCAGCTGTCAGAATGCCCCCCAACCCACAGGGCTATTACCCCCCTTACAATGGGGACCCCAACCAGGGCCCGATCATCTATCCCCCGCAGCAGGTTGTTCTGGTCTCTGCGCCCTCCGCAAATGAACCCGACTACCTGGGCTACTCCATCTTCACGCTCCTCTGCTGCTGCCTGCCCCTGGGCATCACGGCGCTGGTGTTTTCCATCCAGGTGAGTCTCCAGGTGGCACACCTGATGCCCCAGAGTGGCACTAGGCGGCACGATGCTGTAGAGAGCAGGGTGGGAGCCCTCCTCTGGCAGTCAGGGCTTGTCCCAATGCCCCAGTGCAGTGCTAGAGGGCGCTATGCTGCAGGGAGCCAGGCAGGGGCTCTCTCCCGTGGATCCCTTTGCAACACTAGGGGGCGCTGTGCTGCAGGGCATAGCAGGCTGTCCTGTGGCAATGAGTTCCACAGTCCATGCCCATCCCACAGCTCACTCTCCTGGGCTCCTGTCTCTGGAGCAAGGTTGCACCATTCTCTGGTGATCAGCAGGACAATGAAGCAGGCTGTCACCTGAGTGTGGAGCCAATGCAGGAATGGGGTGGGTGTGCATGTGGCAGGTGACATCGGCTGTGCCGTTCTGTGCCACCCAGGGCATTCCTTGTCCCTTCAGTTTTGTTACTACTTACAGCAGGTAGCAATAGCCTGGCTGTGTGGCCGGATATGTATGTGGCATGGAGCCACAATCTAAGGGGGAGGCAGGCACTGGCATCTGAGTTTCTGGGCTTGATTCTAACCAGCTGCTTCTCATCTGCGGAAAGGAGCTTTTGGGAATAGAAGGTGGGGGAAAGAGCTGGGAACTGTTTAGATTGGCTTGTCTGGCACTGTGATTTATGGAAGAACAGAGGTAGAGTAAGAGGGAAGTGATAGAGGTGTTATACATGAATGTTATTGTTACCCCAGAGGTGGCTGCACCTCAGACCGTAGTGAGCCATGAGCCCCATGGAGTGACACTGTGTAGCTCCCCCACCCCTGAGGCAGTTGCACCTCAGCACTAGGAGACCCAAACCTGCCCTGCCCCAGAGGTGGCTACATCTCAATGCTGAGCGAGCTGTCTCTATGCGGCACCACTGTGTGACTAATTGCTCCGATCTCTCTGTCTCTCCACAGACCCGAGATGCCAACCGTGCCGGAAACATGGTCCAGGCGCAGCGGAATTCCCGGCTGGCCCGGAATTTCAGCCACGCAGCCCTGGGGGTGGGGATCGTGCTGACAATCGCGTGGATCGCCATTGTGGTGACTTACAGCCTCTCAGTCTATGACTTCCACTCTCCGTAAGGGGTTGATCCACCCCACAGCCTCCAACCCTAGCCCCATGTACACATACTCCAGCTCTGAGCTGACCTCTCCACGAGGGGGCAGTGGTTTTCAACACCTCCCTGTACACACACACAGCAACAAGTCCACACAAACAGCCACACACTCCACACCACAACACGACAATCTCCTCAGCACACAAAGCTGGCAGTCTGCGCTTCCCCCACCACACCCTTCCTCAAACACATCAGCCCCTTGCCAGCCCACCACCCCAAATCCTGGTATCCAGGAGGGGCTGGGGGTAGAGACAGGTGGTGTGGTCTCAAATATCCAGCTGCCTCCTCCCCCCTTCTAATCTGATCTAACCCCTAGCTCTGCCCATCCCACATAACCCAGCTGGAGTCCATTTTGGCCTTGCCACTGGCTTCTGGGAAAGAGGGGACTGTCCAGCCTACTGGCTAAGAGTCTATCATGTTCCCATTTGCCATGTTAGAGGATAACACCTCTACTACTGCCGCCAGCTAATGGAGTGACTCCTTTACTGTCACCTAGGGAATTATGTCCCTGTTACCACAACTGGCTAATGGAGACACTCCGTTAACATAGAGGATAATAGCTCTGCTACAACTCCTGGCCACTAACATCTCTTTAGTACTGTCTGGGAAATAACAGCCCTACTATTGCTGCTGGATAATGGGTGAGGGAGCTGTGAGCTGGGCTGGTCATAGCCTGACAGCAAGAACCTTCCCTGGAGGGTGACCCTGGAAGTCTGATCTCTGATCAGCACCTATTTAACCTGTGTTTTAACGTCCTATCTAAGAAGACACAGCACACCGATGCTCTAGCGCCTCCAGTGAGTCCCCGGCGTGAACCTGGCTGTCTCATGAACTAGTCACTGATGCCCAGCTGTGAAAGCCGCTCATTGCCAGCTGCCTGTGCACACCTGCTGTTTCCCAGCTGATTGTGTACTGCCAAACGATGTCCCTGATTTACTCCAAACTGACAGCTTCTGAAGGCCACAAAGTACATGTGGTCACATTGGGGTTTCCCTGCCCGTCTTTACCTGGCTGTCCAGAAATAGCCCATGCTCAGCTGAGAGCACTCATGACACTAACAAAGCCCAGCATTTATGTGAGAGGAGACGCTTCCCCACGGCCTGTAAGACAACTCTGAGTGTTGCAATGAAGATGAAAGACTTTGTGTCCATGGATATCTGGCAGTTTCACAGATAGTAAAAAAGGAAGCAGTTGAACCTATGTTAGCCCTTGCTGAGATTTCTGGGTTTATGGGATGACTCGAGCCAGTCTGTAAGAACCTACTTGGGGAACAAACATTTGATCACAAGTTTGCCAAGCCAGCCAGTTTAGGTCTAACAAGATCTGGAAGCTGAAGCCAGGTGCGTTCTGGCTGGAAAGCAGGGATCTGTTTCCAATGGAGAGAGGAATTTGCCATGGCAACAACTTACCAAAGGCCGCAGCAGATTCCTCTTCACTGGCAAGCTGGGGTGTTTTTCTAAACAGTTTGTTCCTGTGCAAACGGTCATTATTCAGGGAAGCTTCCTGGGCTTGTCATACCGGAGAGATCATGAGAACCCGGCTCCTCTCCGACCTGCAGTCGATGGATCTGCTGATGGAAAGCACTCCCAACACTGGGGTAGGGTTATTATTTGACTCTTTGGTTGATGTGGCATCCCTCCAGCACTGGGCATATCCAGAGGAATGAGAATGGGTTCAAAAATATCTTTGGGTATTGGGAGTCGTTTCAGGTGAGCTCATTTTGGCTTGAGCTGCTGTTCTGTTATAGTTCAGGAACTCGTCTCCATTCCTGAATCCCACATGAGAAGTATTTGCTTGACTTTAGAAGAGAAAGATCCCCTAATTTCTCTGATAGTTGCACTCAGTTGCCTCTGGGGTTTAGATTTCCATTTAGTCTAGTCACGGGCTGCAAGCGGGACTTGGAGCCAGGACTTCTGGGGATCTATCCCCAGCTCTGGGAGCTGAGCGGAGTCCAGTGATTAGAGCAGGGGTTAGAGCAATCTGTTCTTAAAAGGAAGCCCAGAACTCGCCCTCCCAGCTCTTACCCATCACGTTCACGCTGATCTTTGCCCTTGGGTCGAAGGCCATCAGTCTCAGTCCATCCATACCTTCTCTCTGGCCTGGAGGTCAGACATCCACATGCTGTAACCTTTCTCCAGCTCCCTCGGGGCTTATGCACCTGTTCAAAGTTGGGCTGATGGAGGTGTTGTGTTCATACAGGACGGTGCCATTGAACTCTTTCTTCTCATTGACACACTCAGGGTTCAGGTACCAGGCCAGGGAGTCAATGGGAGGCTTGATGAGGTTCTGGGATGCAGGAGGTATGAAATGAACCAGCAGGCTCCCATCCAAGAAATCAGGTCTCTGGGGATCTCGGCGGGTGACTCCTGGAAGGTGGAAGCAGCAGAGCAACAGAGATGGCAACAAGGTGCCGGCTGGCGGGGCACTGCCAGTGGTGGACTGAGACTCAGAAGATCGGGATACGATTCCCAGCATTAAACTCTCTGTTCAACTCATGGTGTCGCTCTGTGCCTCAGTTTCCCCATCTGGGCAACGGAGAGAATGCAGAAGGCCTGGATACCAACTGCCTCTGCTCTAATCACTAGACCTCTCACCCCTCTGAGAGCTGGGGATAGAAACCAGGAGTCCCAGCTCTCCCCCATCATCACTAGATTCCAATAGTCTGATGCAAACTGAGTAAATCCCATAGAGGACACCTCCCAACAGGCAGGTCCCCCAACCCTAGACTCTGTGGGTCTGAAGCAGCCAGCCCTTCAGAGCTAGGCAAAGGGGCCTCACCTGGGAGGAACAGCAGCTAGAGGACATGCCTCATGGTGACCCTGGGGCAGCCATGGGGCTGGGAGAGCAGAGGAAGGAGTGAAGGGCTGGTCAGTTCCTGCAATGACCCAGAGCAACATAAACCCCATAGAGCAGAGAGCGATCCACTGGAGAGAACATTGCAGAGAGCCTGCTACCCATCATGGTCAGATTTAGGGACAGGCAACCCAGGTCACCACCTGGGGTGCTGGGCTCGGGAGGCGCCGAGCTGGGGAGAGCTGTTTTGTTGTTAGCGACAAAATACAGATTTACAGATCCTAGCATGCTAATTTATCAGTTTATATGAGGAGGATAAATCACGCCTGCAAATCGTGCACTGGGGTCCTGAAATGGGTACAAATGCAAGAAAAAAATGTTATTTCAAAATTTAACAAATGGGGAGAGCACAAAGAGGCTCCTCACCTGGGATTCCCTTTGATCTAGGGCCATCCTCTCCTTTTCTAACCTCTAGACCCCACTCTCCTCCCAGAGCTGTGGATAGAACCCAGGAGTACTTGCTGTCACAGCCCCCTGCGCTAACCACTAGCCCCCACTCCCATCACAAAGCTGGGGATAGAACCCCAGAGTCCTGGCTCCCAGCCGCCCCATCCCTAACCACTAGGCCCCATTGCTGTCAGCAGAAGGTGTAATTACCTTATAGGGTGTCCTGCAGCCACTGCTCCAGTTGCTGACCTGGTGGTGGGAGGTGGGGGGAGAGTCGTACCATCCGTCCAATGGCTCCGGAGGGTGAAAGGGGAAGTGGCACCAGGCAGGACAGGGAAGTGGAGAGATTTCTGCATGCGCTCCTGGTTGTGAGCTGGAGGGCTGGTCCCAGTGCTCCTCTAAGGGCATCTCAAAGCTTCCCTCTTTCGCTGCAAGTGCAGGGCAGTGTTTTCACTTTCCACTCTCAGATGAAGCTGGGTTGGGCACAATCTGGCCATGGATGGGAACAGGCAGCGAGTGGGGTGGAGGCGCTGCCCCGGTATGGAACTAGGGGAACACGGAACTGTCAGGGAAGGAATAGGGGCAGTTTCCCCAAAGGGCCCTGACGGCCCAGGATATCTCAGTCCGGATCTGTGATCAGCCTGGGACACAGACAGTCGGGAGGGATCATGTCCGGGTCCGGCGTTGGGTTGGCACTTATGATTCCCACCTCTAACTGCAGTGCCCTCAGCCCTGTCCACAGAAAGGAGTCCTTCTCTGGCCCTACATCTCCCCCCATGTATACAGATGGTATTATAGCAAGGGTCTGCACGTCCCGTGCAATCTAACTAGCCCCAGCAGAATTCAGTGTTTGTTTCTTGATTCTTCAACTGACAAGATCAATGTTTAATTTGAAGCACTTTTCATGATTCTTATCTATGGAAACTTTCACACTAGCACAAAATTGTGGTGTTTAATTCCGATTGTTATTGATTTCCCAGCGGGGATTAGAGAATAGATCAGCCAATAGTAACTGTATGACGGCAGAGGTTGCAATCCAAAAAGTTAAAGCTTCATAACCCGTAAAATCATCCCATTCTCAACATTTCTGGTGTCTGCACACACAGGAATATACTAAAATACATTCTCAAGCAACGTTCTTCCTTTGCCTCTCTGTAAATGTCAATTATTACCAAGGGAGATATTTCCCCCTCCTTTTGCGTGTGTATGTTGAAATAGATGTTTACCTATTAAAAAGCAATCCTGCCAAGTCTAGGTAGAAATATGTTGGGCAGAACTCAATTTTCACTCTTTAAAAAATCACAGCAGACACTTATGTTTCCTCTTAAGCTGTTTAAGAAATGTCTTTATTTAAATATGCAGACGTGTGACATTACAGAGAGGTTAGTTGATCATTTTATTTGAAGGCAGTTGACTTTTTACAACTCCAGTTGTCAACATCTTGTGACAAAATATACAAAGTACACAGCCTTCGAGCAACAAGTCAGCCGTATTTCAGTTGTAACATGTCTAGTTCAAAAGTCCACATCATTGGATTTTGCTGCTGAGGAATTCTTCACCAGCATTTTTCTTCCTTTGCCAGCCTATAAACTTTGATTATTACCCATGGAAATATTTTCTTGTCCGCTGGTGTGTAAACAGTGAAATAGGTTTTAAAACCTGGCTGTGGAAAGAAGCTTAAAGCCAGGCATGGAAGGGTTAGATTTTTCCTGGTAAATGTTGGTAAATCTTCCATCTCTGCCATGGTAGATGTGAGCTGCTAAATAGCCTCAGATTGCTGGAGCATACTCAGGGGCAGCAACCCAGCAAATTTGAATGAGAAGCGTTTTATAGCTCTGCCCCCGACCTGCAGAAGCTGGGGAAAGAAGAGCGGCCTCTTGGAGCTGATTTGACCAGAACCAGCTCACTTACTCATCTCGCTATTCTTTTTAGCACTAGGAATAGAATCCGGAAGTCCTGACCCTCTTCCCCACCCACTGCTCTAACCACTAGCTCCCACTTCCCTACCAGAGCTGGGAAAAACCCAGGAGTCCTGACTCCCAGCTCTCCCCCTGTCCCCACTCTAACCACTACACCCCACTCCACTGTCAGAGCCAGGGAGAGAACCCAGGAGTGCTGCCTGTCTGTGATACACATCTCAAAGGAGGGGATCTCTGGGGATGGGCTTTGAGGGGCCAGATGTCACCAGGCAGGAGACTTTGAGGACAAGTCCTTTAATCTCCATGCAAGAAGTGGAGTTTATCAAGAGGCCAAGGGAAAGATGCGGTCTGTGTGGGGCAGGAGAATCTCTGCTAAGGGGTTTGTTGGGTCCGTGGGAGCCAAGTGACACACACACAGCTGGGCTTGCCCCAGACAGCAGGGAGACAGGCAGTCAGGCACACACACATCCAGACGGAGCAGAGCTCACCTCTCCAGCAGGGACGGATAGACAGCGGATGGACACACACGCGCACACAGCCTGCTCGGGGCTTGTTGGGCAGGTTGTCGCCACTTCACTGCAGAATCCCTCCAGCCCTCCCAGCTCCTGTAGGCATGGCCTGGGCCTCAAACTTGGCTCTAGGATCTCTGGTGGAGCCGAGCTGCTGCACCTGGGGGGCAGAGGAGAAAAACAGCTCAGGACAGTGATGGAACCAATGGAAGCATCAACCTCTGCGGACCAGAAAATACAACATTCAGGTCCAGGCCCATGTCACCCTCATACTGCTTTTTTGAGTGATACCTCCGTTCACCCATAACTCACCCCCCCCCCCCCCGTGCTGCCTGTACCTTGTGTTTTACAGGAGCTTCCTGCCCCCTCCTACAGTCATGTAGGCCAGAGCTTCTCAGCAACCCATCTGTGGAGTAGCGCCAGTCCCCAAGATCTCTCTGACGCAGCTTAGGAAGGCCGCAAAACAGTTCCTGGTGTCAAAAATGTTGAGAAACACTGAAAGAACAGCCTGGCAGCTACATTTTACAGCCCTTTCAACTCCTTTCCAAGACACACAACATCAACTAACTCACCTTTTTCTTCCCTTTCCTTAAACCCACAGACCACGCTCATCTCCCACCCCACAACTGACTAGTCCGTACCCATGACAGGATGAGCCCTGTGCCCTGCTATGGACACTCCCTACACAACAGACTATTCTGTTTTCACCGGGTGTCGGTCAACGTCACTTTCCCGATACCTGAAAGTAGCCCCCAGAAGTCCCCCGTTCACTTCTGCAATGTGATCATGAGACATTTCGTATGAAATCTAGAGAACTCATGACCTGCTGATCAATAACATCCTGTTGAATTCTGTGGCCCACCTTTGTGTCTGAAGTTCTGCAGTTCTGCTAAGGGTGTGTTACTGAAATGTGATGTGAGGCTGAGGCATGCCAGAGCTGGCCCGTCAATGGCAACAAAGGAGCACTCTCACTGGCCATACGGGCAATGGTGGCCCACCCCGGCAGGAAGGGGGCTACGTTACAGGGGAGAGGGGATGGAGAGGGACACACCCGCCTTTTCTCACACAGTGCAAGTTCCTGTAACCACCATGTAATAAAACTGCCCCATTTCTGGGTCACAGACCAAGTTGTAGATTTCTCTTTAGCAATTACACGGTGCAGGCAGTTCAAAGCACAGCCATACACTACATTCCACTGCCATGAAGTATGCTGGGCATGCTTAGCAATCACATAGAGGCCGTGTGGCTTTACGGTAAGACTCCAGCGGACTGGAGCTCAGGAAACTGGGGCTGTATCCCAGAGTGCCGCAGGTCTGCTGGGTGAGCTAGGCCAAGTCACTGGCCGGGGTGAAGGGGAGGACATTGCACTCCTGCCGTTCTGTAGTGGCAGCCCATGCACAGCAGGGCTCAGAGAAGAAAAGAAGCTGAGAAAAACTTCCTGCTAATTAAAGATAACAAATCTAACCTTCTGTAAGCAGCAGGAGGAAAGTCCAATGATAAGCAGATCAACATGAGAGTCAGAACTTCTGGGATCTATCCCTGCCTTAGGGAGGGAAGGGGGTCTAGTGGTTAGAGGAGGGAAGGGGCTGGAAGTCAGGACTCCTGGGTTCTATTCTTGGCTCTGCCCGCACTTTATACCATGAGTTTTCCACGTTCTTTTCTGCCCACAGCAGAGAAACTTGCTCTTTCCCTGGGAAACAGGAGAAGGGATGGTTCCTGTTCTCATTAACCCTTCTCAACTGAACTCCTCTCCCAGAAATAAGAATAGAATCTGGGAGTCCTGAACCCCAGTCCCTAGAGAGAGGAGTACCTCTATTCCCATGCTGCTGAAGGGCAAAGGCAGGGTTCAGACACCCCTGGTATGCATGCCAAGAGTGGCATGCAAGCCAATTCCAAGCAGCACACAGCACCCTCTGTGGCTCCACCAAAATTGCCTCTTCTCCCAACAAAAGCCACTCTGGGCAACTTCTTCTGGCAGTAGCTTGGGAAGAGTCTCTAGGCACATCACCGAAATCCACTCAGGACAGTTTCTTTCAGTGGCGCCTGGGGGGTTCCCCGGGAACACTGTCAAAATAAGCCACCTGGAGTGGTTTTTGGCGGTGGGGAGTACCCAGGCACCCCATCGAGAAAAGCTGCCCGGCGCCGCTTTCAGCTGCAGGGGCACTCCAGCTGTGACTGCTGCCGAATTGTCTGGTGGCAGCCACCAGAACCCATTCTCATCCCATAGCTGAGATTACCCTGGAGTCCTGACTCCGAATCACTCTAACCACTGCCACCTAAATGGCAAATGTGTTGCCTTTATGAGCCAGGCAGCCTTTGTCAAAGGCTACAGCGGGGAGGCACTGATAAAGGATTTTGCCGTCTCTTGTCTCTTTCTCAGCCTTGAGCTCTGGCTGTTTCTGGATTTGTGTTGTTTTTCTTATCTCTCTGTCTGGAAAGAATCACACTGACTTCGAAATGTTTTTACCAGGGCGGGGTAATGTGCAGCTGGGAGGAGTGCCTTTCTAACCTATCAGAAACTGTATTTGATTCCTGTAACATGAACTAAAGTCTATAAGAGTTCTTGCTACGTCACAGGTTGGAGATTTCCTTTGTTCTCTCCCTGTGAGCGCCCCCATATACAGATCTAAGTAAAGGTTTGCTAATCACACTTAAGAGATTCGCATTTTTCCTTGACACCTTTGTCATAATTTCTTTTTTCCCCCCGACCCACCTGCCACTTACGGCACCTGGGGCCATTACCACAGCTAGAGATGACTATGGTTCCTCCTTAGCTGCCTTCTCCGGCTAAGTGGGGCTGGTGCTTGTAGAGTACAAACCCTTCCTCCTTTTCTGGGCACTTTTGCTAGTGGGTTTTTTTGGGAGCTGGCTCACCCTTATACATCCACTTCTCCAGGGGCTGTAGTGGCTGAGTTTCAGGAGCAGCTGCAAGACCCATGTGGGCTGTTATGCCAGGTTTTCCAGAGCACTGGCTGGCTATAGAATGGGACAGAGCTGCCTCAGAAAGTTGACTTTTTGGGGCTTTTTTAGGTGGTCTCAAGGATCCTGGTTTTCCCTCTGTTTCAGGGCAATCACAGCACTAATGCCGGAGCCGGGATCTGGAATGGGCCAAAATGTTCTCTGGGGGCATGACAGAGACACACAAAAGTCTCAGTAATTTCAGGGCTTCACAGACTTGACCACTTCAGTATTGACCCACTGCATGTGTATCTGATTAGCCCAATCTTTTCAGCGTCACTGAGGTCCTGGCATTCTCTCTCTCAGGTGTGCCCACAGTTGATGTAGGCAGGATTCCCCGTCGCTCCCTTTACGGTCTGCCTTGTGTTTAGCTAGGGATTGTGTAATCTGATGACTCCTATTCTCTCAGGTATTACTTACGGTCCTCAACTGCGAGTGATTAGTAAGGATAGGCCTGGCTGCTAAGGAATCTAATGCTGGTTTAGTCCAATGTGAGGTTGGCACAAGGGTCACTGGTCACAGCTGGGCGGCTGCCCCAGGTTCCCACTCTCCAAAGCTCTGTTACATTTTTCTTATTTTTCGGTGCACTGGCCCATATCTTTAGATCCATTCCTGGAGATTGGGACGTGCTCTTTGGCTTCAGCATCACACAGTCAGGAGACTGGCCATTCCTGAGCCATTAGCACTGACCACTGGCAGGGTCACTGATGCTATGTCTACACTTGTTAATTTAAGTCGATTTAGCGTGTCTACACTCAAAAATTAAGTCGACTTAAAGGGGACCCTGCCAAATCAACTTAGAGCATCCACACTGGACGCCTAAGTCGACCTGTAGGGGCTAGGTGGACCTGGGACTGGTCCACGGTGGTGGGGGGGGCACCCCTTGCCAAGTACTGGGGGCTCAGAATTTGCCCCATTGTACCTGGGTACAATGGGGGCTGAGCAGGACAGGGGCACTGGTAGGGCATAGGATCAGGGTGGACAGGGCTCTGTCCTGCCCAGTGGAGGGGCATGCCAGGCTCTGCCTGTGCCAGCTACCCTGGCAGGGAGGGCAGTAGGGGAGCCCTTTAAGTCGATTTAAAGTCAATTTAGGGCTAATCCGTGTCTACACTGGCTTAAGTCAACTTAATAAAGTCGACTTAAGCGCTGTTTCAAATTAAAACCAGGTGTTATTAATTCGAACTAACTTTTCCTTAATTCGACTTAAGAGCAGCTTAAGTCGAATTAAGGAAAATGTAGTGTAGACACAGATTAAATTAAGTTGACTTAAACAAGCTTAAGTCGACTTAATTTGTAAGTGTAGACGCACCCTGGGTGACCAGAGGGGGACAGAGAACCAAAGGAGATGAAATACAACTGGATATTAGATGTTTGGGTACAAGAAAGATCCATCCTAAACCCAACAAGAGAAATGTGGAGCTGGAAGCTCGGACTCCTTTGTTCTACCCCAGCTTGAAGAGGGGAGTGCAGTCTAATGGCTAGAGCAGAGTGGAGGCCAAGATCCAGGAATCCTAGGTTCTATCAGTGCACACAGCAGCCCCTTGTAGGTGAGACAGCCAGGGAACATTGCCATTAACCCTTCCAGCCCCTGCTGTTTTGGGGTTTGATTTACTTCTTTCTGCAAAGCCTCCAGATGTTTCAAGTCTTGTTTTGCTCCCTTTCAGCCATGTTAGTTCTGCAATGCCTTTTGTTATTTGCTTCATCTTGGTGCAACAGGAATTCCAGCTCACACTTGTCTCTCCTTGGAAAGTGGATCCCCGACACACACCAACCTTACTCCTTTTTGACTCAAGTGGTCACCACTAGTGAGGGTCTAGCAGATCCTCTTTATGTATGAGGAGGACCTGTTTCCCTGAATACAGCAGAAATTAGAAAACTGGAGATTGCTTCTTTGCTTGCAATCCCAAGCCACCTTCCAGCAAGCACTGTGCTCAATAGCATGCACTCTCTCTCTTGGCTTTTCTGAAGGATGCATTTCTGGTGCTTATGATAGATGTGCCTCCCTGCCTTTCTGCTGCTTCTCTATACACACCCCCACCCACCCAAAAGACAATACCCAGTGTATCCCTTCTGCCCAGGTGTGCCTTAGTTCTGAGTAGAGGTTGCAATTTGTTTCCACTACCTGGTTCTATACAGGAGTTTAACTGTTCCTATATGAATCAATAATGAAAGCTGCCTCTGCCCGCCAGGTTCATCCATGTTTAAACCAACACAGAGGCATAGGCCTGACAGAGGGAAATCAAGAGGTCCGGGCAGAAGAAGGAGGGCAATGCAGAGAGGACGGGGCGAGGGCCAGGTCTTTGTCTGATCAGTTTATTCTATAGCCTGTTCATCCACTTCCTGGTAGCAACAAACAAACAGTGACAAGCCCAGAGCTTCATATCCTGACTTCTTGTCCCAAAGTCCATCATTAGGACACCTGGGTTCTATTCTCACCTCTGTGAGGGCATTGGGGTTGGCAGGGTTACATTGGGGGGAGGGTGCTGGGAGCCAGGACACTAGCTTTGGGACTGGGGAGGGTGTGGGGTCTAGTGGGAGGAGGGGGGCAAGGAGCTAGGACACCTGGGTTCTATTTCTAGCTCTTGGCTATTCTAGGGATGCTGGCTGGAGACCACCTGCAGGCCAAATCCCTGGGGCATTGAGATGTGGGGTCTAGAGGGTTAGACCAGGAGGGGCTGGGAGCCAAGACTCCTGGACTATGTTGACACTTAAAAAGTTAACTTGACTTAACAAGTCGACTTAACTTTTTAAGTGTGGACATAGCTGCAGCTCCCTTCTAGGGAGCCACAGGTCCCTTCTTGCTGGACCCGCGGATCCTTTCTCGTGGTAACCTGCTGCTTCCCGGCAGAAGGGAGCGCAGAGGGGAACCGGGGCTCCCTTCTTGCTGGGACCCCCAAGTGGGCTGGGGAGAAGGGAACACAGACTCCCTTCTTGCCGGGAGCTCCGCTCTCTTCTCCCTGGACCCGCAGGTCTGGGCAAGGAGGGAGCTGCCAGTGCTTCACTGACAGTGGATCCCCGAGGTTTCCCTTTCAGCTGAGCACGGGAAAGGCAGCTGCCGCGCTCCAGCTGATCCTTCCCCGTGTTCCGCTGACGGGAACCTCAGGGATCCCCTGTCAGCGGAGAGCCAATAGCTCCCTTCTTGCCTGGACCCCGCAAGTTCAGGGAGAAGAGAGCGGGGGTCCCTTCTGGCCGGGACCGCTCGGGTCCCAGAGAAGGGAGCCCAGTCTGCAGCTCCCTTCTGGCTGGCACCCAGGTCCCGGGGAGAGGGCAGCTGTGGCTGCCTTCTTGTAGGGACCCAGCGACTTCCCAGCAAGAAGGGAGCATGCTCCCTGCCATTAGGGAGCGAGGGTCCCATGGAGAAGGGACCCATGGCTCCCCTGACCCTAGCCCTAGGTCAACTTGGAGAACTAAGTCAATCTAGAGTGTCCACACTGGGGCTAGGTTGACTTAACAAATTGACTTAGCTGTTAATTCAACCTAAACGGTGGTATTTATTAAGTTGACTTAATGAAAGCCTAGAGTGGATATGGTCTAAGTTAGGTTGACTTAAGCCTTCTTAAGTTGACCTAACATTCAAGTGTAGACATAGCCCTGGTTTTATCCCCGGCTTGGGGAGGGAAGGGGGGTCTAGTAGGTTTGAGCGGGGATAGGGATGGGAGCCAGGACTCCAGATGCTGGTCGCCTACAGGCGAGAAATAGCTGGGGCTCTAAAATTTGGCTCTCCCCCCCCCATAGTGGGTTCAGAGGGGAGAGGCACTTAGGAGACCCCCTCCTCTATACCCCACAGCTGACAGGTCCCTCTGAGTCAGACATTCGCCTTCTCTCTGGCAGGAGCTCATGGTGACAGACCGTCTGCATGACCAAATTTGCAGGCATGGGAGCAGTGCGGAAGTTCAGCCACACCTCCCTCCTCAAGTGTCCCCAGCCCCATGGAGGGAGGAAGGAGAGAGAGCAGTAGGCAATGCAGCCACTTTGGGGTGGGGCAGTTAGGGAACAGCCGCAGAATGACACTGCGGGGGTGGGGGGGCAGCTCACCCAGCACTGTGATGCAGCCATCTCTGGGGTGCAGGCAGCTGGAGAATGGCTGGAAGGGGACACGCACCTAGACCTTTCATGGTTCCTGGGATCAGTAGTTTCCAGATACAGAGGTAGCCATCCTGAACAAACTGGAAAATTGCTTATTTACGTTCAGCAAGGAAGTAGATCAATCAATCCAAAAACTCACTGACTCCCCAGCTCCAATGTCACAGGACAGCACTGTGGGGAGAAGGGGAGAGTCCATAAGGGGTGAACATGAGAATAGGCAGTGTAGTTCACTCAGACTTTGAGGCCAAGCATGAAAAATATCCCCGCCCCCCGATATGTTGTCCCAGAGATGGTCAGGTGAGCAAGGGAGGGGAATGGGGACAGGCCTCAGCAAATGACCCAGTCACTTTGTTCGTATTCAGCTGAAATAGAAAAGAAGAGTCAGAATGATCATGTAACTACAATACAGCAATCAAAACCAGAACACCTGGGTTCTATCCCAAGCCCTGGGAGTGGGATCTAGTGGTTAGAGCAGGGAGGAGCTGGGAACCTATCTATCCCCAGGTCTGTAAACCACCTTTGTTTAAACTCGTGTGAATATATAAAACAAACAGCCACGTCCTCTGTGACGCTGCGGGTCTTTCCCCCAGCCTGTGACGTGGGTGTAACAGGAAATGAGAACAATTTCTGCCTGACTGGTTGGAAGTTCTCCCTTGGCCAAACATTTCCCCAGGCTAATCTATAATTAGCTCAGAGCTGCCTGTGGGGAAAGCTCTAGCAATGGTCAGCCTACAGCCCATCTATCTCACTATCTTGCCCTCTCTATGAGACCCATAAGGCCCATCAAACCCTATATCCTGCCCCTTCCCTGTCCCCTGGATCAGCTCAATAAGGCCCATCTAGCCTGGCATCCCAATATTACTGACAACAAAACTCCTTGAAGCTGGAACCTGATTCACCCCTCATGAGATCATGACATACACGAACTGGGAGGCAGAGCAGGGGGGGGGTCTAATGATTACATAGGGCTGGGAGCCAGGACACCTGGGTTCTCTCCCCAGCTCGGGGAGGGGAGTGGATTCTAGTGGTCAGAGATTAAAAACCCAGCCCTGGAGCAAAGTTTCCCTTCCCTGCAGCCCTGTTGCGAGTCATCCCGACTTTGAACAGGGGAGGGTTGGGTGGGGCGATTTATTGCGAGAGCCTTTCTCACAGCTCATATTTACTATCCGGGTTGGCTGCAAGTGGCAGCGTTACTTCCTCCCCAGTTCCTCTTTGCAGGCTGGGGCAGGCACCGCGGCTGGCTTTGTCCATTATATAGAAGGGCCTGGATCTGCGAGGAAGAAGAGAACGGGAAAGGCAGAGCAGATGAGAGAAGGAGCCAGAGATCTGAGGGGCTTCTGATTCTCAGTGAGGAGAGGAAGAAGGCAAAAGGCAGAAAGGACAGCGTGGTCCTTGCAGGTTTGCTCAGCCGATCAAACAGAACCGGGCCAGTGGCTGAAGGAGAGGAAGAACAGGAAAGGTAGAACCGAGGAGAACAGACACCCTCACTTTGCTCAGCAAACCGCAGCACCCTGAGGCAGTCGCAGGTGGAAAAGGAGAGCGTGAAAGGCAGAGCGGAGGGGAGAACGCCCCACTTCGGCAGGGGACATACAGAAGGCAGGGGCTGGAGGAGCGTGAGAGCAGGAAGACGTGAAGGAGGAGAGGCCTGAAATCAGGGCGCTGGGAGACACACCTCGAAGGAACAAGAGAACGGGAAAGGGTCCCAGGAAGGGAGCGGTGCCATGAGCTACCCAGGCAATGAGAAAGGCCCTGAGCCCCTAGTCCCAGCTCAGCCCCCTCCAGACTCCAACAAGTTGCCTTATGGGGCACCTCCCATGCTACTGCCCCCCAATGGGCAATTGCCCCCTCCAAGCTATGGGGCAGCTGTCGGAATGCCCCCCAACCCACAGGGCTATTACCCTCCTTACAATGGGGACCCCAGCCAGGGCCCGATCATCTATCCCCCGCAGCAGGTTGTTCTGGTCTCCGTGCCCTCTGCAAACGAACCCGACTACCTGGGCTACTCCATCTTCACCCTCCTCTGCTGCTGCCTGCCCCTGGGCATCGCGGCGCTGGTGTTTTCCATCCAGGTGAGTCCGTAGGGGGCACTCTCCCCTGGCCATGCTGCCCCAGAGTGGCACTATGCTGTGGGGAGCGGGGTGAGGCCTCTCCTCAGGTGGTCGGTGCTGATCCCATTGCAGCACTAGCGGGTGCTGTCCTGCAGGGCGTAATGGGCTTTCTTGTGGCAATGAGTTCCACAGTCTCCTGGGAGCCTGTTGCTGAAGCAGGGTTGCCTCCTTCCCCGAAGATCGGCAGGACAATGAAGTAGGCTCTCTACTGAGTGGGGAGCCAGTGCAGCTCTAGGAGAGTCGAGGCAAGAGTTTCCATGTGACATGAGGAGTTCCATTCTGCGCCATCCTGGGCATTCTTGTCCCTTCGGTTTTGTTGCCAGGTATAGCGGGCAGCAATAGCCGGCACTGGCATGACCAGATCTGAGTCCCTATGGCGAGGGCAGGTGCTGGTATCTGAGTCCCTGAGTTTTTTATTCTAACCAACTGCTTTTCATCTGCGGAAAGGAGCTGTTGGGAACACAGAATGAGGAAAGGAGCTGGGGGCTATTTAGAGAGGCGCTGGATGTTTAGATTGGCTTGTCCGGCGCTGTGATGCACGAGGGAACATGCAGAGAGAGAATATGATGGGAAGTGCAGGGCCGTCCTTCGGGTGGGGGCGAACGGGGCCTGGGCCCCCGGGCGCCGCGCTGTCCCGCTCCCTGCCCCCGATGGCTACGCTTCACCCTGCTCCCCGCTGCCGAATCGGGGCGAGCCAGGAGCCCTTCCCCTGGCCCCTGGGCTGGCCCGCCTCCTCCCCACTCCCAGGGCGGAGCAGGAAGACCCAGTGCGCGGGGCCCAGCTCTGGGCCGGCCTGCTGCACCCTGCCCACGGCCACGCCCCTCGCTAGGCCTGGCGAGATGGGTCCCAGACATGGCCTCAGCCAGGACCGGATCCTGGTGACGGCCTCGGGACCCCGGCTGGGGCGGCGGGCGTGGCAACCTGAGCCCCACCTGCGGCTGGGGCGGCCTCACCAGGGGCTGGATCCCCGCCGGCGGGCGGCCTCAGCTCCCCGTGGCTGCAGCTTCCCGCCACCCTGTGGCCGCGGCTCTCCGCCACCCCGCAGCCATAGCCTGAGCCGTGGCTCCCCGCTGTCCCAGCTCCTCCCCGGGGCCTCGGCTCCCCCCGGGGCCATGGCCGCGACTCTCTGCCGCAGCGCGGCCGCAGCTTTCAGGGCCGGGGCCGGTTCCCCAGGGGCCGACCCACTGCACTCCCTCCAGCATGGGGGATGGCCCCGCCGAGACCGATTGGCCCTGGGCCCCGCTCCCCTCTAGGGACGGCCCTGGGGATGTGGATGAGGTGTTGTGCGTGGCTGGTATCAGCAGCTCCATGCCATAAGTGGCTGCATCTTAGCCCCCAGTGAGCCATTGTCATGCAGCGTTGTTGAGTGGGCGCTCCCCAGCTGTCCCACCCCAGAGTTAGTTGCATCTCAGCACCAGGGGACTCATACCTGTACAGCGTTATATGTGGCTGTTCCCCAATTGCTTGCCTCAGAGATGGCTGCATCTCAGTGCCAGGCGAGCCACTGCTGTGCAACGTTTCTGTGTGGTTAATTGTTCCCATCTCTCTGTCTCTCCACAGACCCGGGACGCCAACCGTGCTGGGAACACAGCCCAGGCGCAGCGGAATTCCCGGCTGGCCCGGAATTTCAGCCACGCAGCCCTGGGGGTGGGCATCCTGGTGATAATAGTGTGGATTGCCGTTGTGTTGTCTGTCACCCTTTCACACTAACACTAGGAGCTGATCTTTCTGTACAACCTCCACCCCTACGCCACCCCACCCCACCAGTTCTGACCTGACCTCTCCAGCAGTTTTCAACACCTCCCTCTTCGCACACACAGCGACAAGTCCACACACACAGCCATACACACCACAACCATCTGCTCAGCCCCCACACACTCTCACAAAACTGCCAGCCTGCACCTCCTTCACCCCCAAACCCATCAGCCCCATGCCAGCCCCCCCACCCACATTGTGGTATCCAGGGAAAGTGAGTCCCTCTGCCAGCCGCCAGGACTCAAATAGAACAGCCCCCTGGCTAGGCCATTCTGTGCCATTCCCACCCCATCCCCAAGTGCAAAGGACTCTGGGAGACAGAGACTGGACAGACAGGACGTCAGAGAGGTTTCTGAAATGATGGAGGCACTGCCGGAGGGTGGGACTGAGAGGATGAAGTCCTGAACATCTTGGTAGTACCCCCTCCCCCAGTCTGATCTTATCCCCAGATCTCCCCATCCCACCCCACCCAGCTGAAGTCTTTCAGGCCATGCCATTGGCTTCTGAGAAAGAGGGGACTGTCCACCCCCCTGGCTAAAATTTTCTTGCATCCCCATTTGTTGTTAGAGGATCACAGCCCTACTACCGCTGCCAGCTAATGGAGTGACTCCTTTACTGCCACCTAGCGGATAACTTCTCTACTACCACTAGCGTCTGCCGAAGTGGGATTTTCTCCCACGAAAGATGCGATAAATAAATCTGTTAGTCTTTAAAAGTGCCACAGGACTCTGTCGTTTTTCTGCAGTAGACTAACACGGCTCCCCCTTTGGAATTTAGCTAATGGACTGGCTCCTTTAGCACCACCAGGTCCTAGAAAACAGGCCGACTGCTGCAACTGGCTAACTTCATTAGTGATGTCTGGAAAACGACGACTCCATTGCTGCTGCTGACAATTGGAGCAATGCCTTTAACACCACCTAGAGGATAATGGCCCTACCACTGCTGCTGGTTAATGGATGAGGGAACTGTGAGCAGGGCCCATCATGCCTGGACAATGAGAGCACTCTTTGCTGGGTAACCCCAGAAGTCTGATCTCTGATCAGCACCCTATTAATCCAATGTTTTAACATCCTGGTTAAGGAGAGAGAGCACAGTGGTGCCCTAACACCGGTGAGTCCTCGGCACGAACATGGCTGTCTCAAGGAGTAGCCGCTGGTGCCCAGCTGGGAAAGCCACCCTCCGCCAGCTTCACCTGATGAGCAACAAAATGCCACTTGTGCACACCTGCTATTTCCCCAGGCAATGGTGTGCTGTCGACACCGATCACACCTCCCAAATGATGTCCCTGAGTTACTCCGAACGGGCTAAAGCCTGTGTGATTGTACCGGTGTTTCATTCGCCGGCCTTCCCATTGCTGTCCAGAAATTGCCCTCGATCAGCTGAGACCACTGAGGCTGGACACACTCAGAACACTAACCAAGCCCAGTGCTTGTGTGAGAGGAGACTCCGCTTCCCCAGAGACTGCAGGGAGATCCCAAGTTGTTCAGAGAGGCTCAGAGATTTTGTGCTCACGGGTATCTGGCAGTGTCACAGACAAAAATAAGGAAGCAGTTTTGTATGGACTTAGAATCATAGAATCATAGAATAATAGGGTTGGAAGGGACCTCACGAGGTCATCTAGTCCAACCCCCTGCTAAAAAGCAGGACCACTCCCCCTAAATTATCCCAGCCAGAGTTTTGTCTAACCGAGCCTTAAAAATCTCCAAAGATGAAGATTCTACCACCTCCCTAGATAGCCCATTCTTGTTGATGTTAGCACTACCTGAGATCTTCAGGGCTTCTGGGATGACTCGAGTCCAGTCTATAAGACCCTACTGGGGCTGGGGTATTTGATCACAGGCTCACCAAGCCAGCCAACTAAGGCTGGAAGCTGAAGCTAGGAGCATTCTGGCTGGAAAGCAGGTCCAAAGGCAGCAGTGGATGCCCCATCACTGGCAAGCTGGGGCGTTTTTCTATGCAGTCTTCTCCAGCGCAAACAGGCATTAATTCAGGGAAGCTTTCTAGGTTTGTCATACTGAAGGTCAAGAGCACTGTGTTCCTCTCCATCCTGCAGTCAATGCATCTGCTGATGGAAAGCACTCCTGACAGCTGGGTAGGGTTATTATTTGACTCTTTGGCTGATGTAGCATCAGACCCTCTGGCACTGGGCATGTCCAGAGGAATGAAGATGGGTTCAAAATTATCCCTGTGGATTATCTCTGGGTATTGAGTCATGCCTGGGATCCAAGCTAAGTTGTTGTGTGCTGAGCTGCCATTTTTTGATAGTTCTTTGATAGTTCCCCATCTTCAAGGTCTGATGAAGTGGGATTTTCTCCCATGAAAGCTCATGCAATAAATAAATTTGTTAGTCTTTTAAAGTGCCATAGGACTCCTTGCCTGTTTTGTTAGGTCAGTAACTTGTCTCCTTTCCTGAATTTCAGATTGGAAACCTCTGCTTGTCTTTAGAAGTGAGATCTGCTCATTCCATTAACAGCCACGCTCAACTGGGGATAAACAAAGATCTTATTACCTCACCCTTCTCTGCCTGTGCATATACTCCTAACATATGGCAGTTTTCACTTCAGGGGTCTGAGGACATGGGTTGTACCCATGAAAGCTCATGCCTTAATAAATTTGTTAGTCTTTATAAGTGCCCCAGGACTCCTTATTTGTTTTGCTGAAATAGATTAACACAGCTCCCCATCTGAAAAGAGCTCTATTTAAGGCTCCCTGGTGTCGATACCAGATTCACCCACCGGCTGCTCATCTAACTATCTTTCCTTTGCACTCTGGAAATTCTCACCTGCTTTAAAAGGTGTTCTTTGGCTAATTAAAACCCTCCATGTCTTCATGCTCCAGTCTGCGCTTTGAGGATCACAGATTCACAGAACAGTGAAAAAATAGCAAAGGGAACTGGATGGTTCATTAAATTATTTAACCAATGTGTGTTTGATAACTTAGCTTTCCCACACCGAGCTCTAACCACTAGACCCCACTCCCCACCCAGAACCAGAGATAGAATCCAGGAAACCTGACTCCTAGCCGCTCCTCGCTTTAACTGCTAGACTCTCCTCCCCTCCCAGAGTAGGGCAGAGAATCCAGGAGTCCAGACTCCCAGTCCTCCAGCCACTAGACGCCCCTCCTATCCCAGCTCATATATGGCAAAGGATGTGACAGTCACAGACTTGGCTACAGGATGAGATGGCTCTTCCTGCTCCGCACAGCTTGGCTGGTGCCTCTCACTCCCAACCCACACCCCCCGTGCTAACCCAGCCCTGGAGCCCTGCTTTTTCCTCTTCAAGGCCCTGGTGTGTTTCTGTCAGGGCAGTTTTTCCTTCCACCCAGCCCTGTCCCAAGGTGAAATTCCAGCCCTGGGACATGGCACTGGAAATGACACACCATACGGTTCTGCCAGCTGGGGCAATAAAAGCACCTGGTCACGTGTCCCCAGGAGAGGCGCAGACGCAGCCAGGGCCATTGAGTGCCTGGAGTCAGAGGCAGGAGACCAGGCTAGATGGGCCTTTAGGTATGATCTGGGGCAGCAGGGAGGGGGCAGGATACCGGGCTAGATGGGCCCATAGGCCGACAACTGCCAGGGTTTTCCCAGCTGGCAGCTTTGAATATAGCCTGGCCTTTGGGAAATTTTGGGCCAGGAGAGGAATTCCAGCCCGTCAGGCAGAAATTGCTCTCGTTTCCTGGTGCGCTCAGGTCACAGGCAACGGAGAGACCCGCAGCATCACAGGGGACGTGGCTGCTTGTTTTATATGTTCACAAGAGTTTTTTTAAATGGGTTGCAAAACTGAGGATAGAACCCAGGACTCCAGCCCCCGGCTCTGACCATTAGACCCCACACGGCTCCAAGAACTGGGGCCACATCCCAGGAGTCCTGATGCTGTCTATCTATGAAATCACCCACAGCACCCAGCCTTTCTCAGAGCAGCTCAGTAGGAAGGCGCTCAAGAGCAGTATTGCCACCAGGGGGCAGCACTACCTCTACCCGGATAGGCTGCCAGGCCTCTGAGAACTGGCCCCACTCAGTGCAGCCATGTTTAAAGGGACAGTGTCTTAAAACAACCTCAGTCTGAGAATGGATTCACCCTTAGCTGCAGAGTTGGTGCCTCTGGACCTCATTAGGGACCAAACAGCGATGTCCATCTTTTCAGGGTGCATGTGTGTGACAATGGATTCTGGAACATGCATGTGTGCACATGCAGCAGCATGTGTTAGTATATGTCAGCCTTCAGGGCTGTGCGTGCATCAGTGTGTGTGTGTGTCATCACACGTATGAGGACATGGGCGTGCATCAATATGGGTGAGACAGTGTGAATGTGCATGTGTGTGTCATGACACAAGTGCATATGGCAGTGAGTGTATGTAAGTGCAAGTGTGCATGTCAGTGAGTCAATGCATATGTGCACCAGTCTGTGAGGAGCTTATACCCTCTCGTTCCCCTCCTCCCCCCCTCGCGATCTCCCCACTGCCCGATAACCCAGCCATGATAAGTGCTGGGGGTATCGCTGGCTCCGGCGTGTGCCGCACCTCGGCCAATCACACGCAGCTGGGACAAAGTGGCCAAGGGCCCTGCAATGTCAGAGATGGGAACCTGCCGAGTCAGCTCCAGCCTGGGGCCACAGGGGGAGTTGGACCCACCACAGAACAACGAATCCCAGCTCTGGGAGCGTAGTGGGGTCTAGGGGTTAGAGCAGGGAGGAAGCCAGGACTCCTGGGTTCTAGCCCAGCTTTGAGGAATGGGGCATTAGAGCAGGAAGGCAGGCTCCTAGGTTGTATCCCTGATGCCCTTGGACAATCACATGCCATGCCTCAGTTTCCCCCATTTGGACAACTGGGGACTGTTTTATAGTCTTTTCTCTGCAAAGGATTTGAGGACCCCTGCCACCCCTCAAAGCTGGCAGAAAACGGCCCCAGCAGACACCCAATCTGCCCACCTCAACCCCTGCACCAGAGCTCACCATGGAGTGCTGTGTCCCTCAAGACTAATGATGATCTAGCGCCGCGCAGTCCCCCCGTCCCGACGACCCAGCTGGAGAAGAACACAAAGGACATAGAACAGAAACCCCCACCTTCTGCATGTGGGTCGTGTGCACTTCCCAAGGGAGCGAGAGACCTGCATGCACTTATAGCACAGGACTTGTACCCGCACCACTGTGCCAGGCACGGCCCGAGATAGTCCCTGTCCAGCTGGAACCCTCTCTCTAGACACAGGTAGGGTTATTCTCCTCATGTCATAGATAGGGAAACTGAGGCACAGAGCACTGCACTGGCTTGTCAAAGGTCACACAGTGAATCTGTGGCAGCCCTGGGAAATGAACCCAGGTCTCCTGATTAGCCACCACCTTAACCACTAGGCCAGCTGGTCCTTGGTGGCATGTTCTGTGCTGCAGGATTGACTTTTTCTCTGTAAGGTCAGAGACCCAGAGAAAAGTGACAACTCATGTTGAGGCAGCCATGCCGGATCCTCAGCTGCGTAAATCAGGAGCAACTCAGTGCTGTCCATGACACCAGTGATCCCAGCTGTGGGTCTGGCCCCATTGACTCTAATGGAACTACACCAGTTGAGGGTTTGGGTCCCTGATCTCTCATCACCTGTTCATGAGCTGCATACAACTGACTGTCCCAGTCCCGGGTCCCTCACCATTGTTCTCTGCTCTGCGTACAGTTTGGAAAGCGTCTTGGCTCCCAGCCTCTCCTAATCCAACCACTAGCCCCCCCCCTTCCTTCCCCTCCCACAGCCACAACTAGAACCCAGGAGTCTAGGACCCCAGCCTCCTCCCTACTATAACCACTAGACCCCACTCCCCTCCCAGAACTGGGGCCTGAAACTTGGAGTCCTGGCTCCCAGCCCCCATTGCTGGAGGGCTGTGTCCCTTTCTCCCAAGGCAAGGGATGTCACCTTACTGGTCCTTGGCAGCGCCAGGCGCGTCGGTTCCCTTTGGGGTCATTCCAAGGGGATAGCGAGCTTTGTTCTCCACCAGTGAGGTTATCAGCCCCCGGGCTGTGACTTCAAGGCTCACGCAAAGGGGGAGGCCCAGCCATGGCACCAGAGCGTCTGCAATGGGTGGGGAAGGTCCCTGAGGACAGTATAAAAGGGCTCTGTGACAGACACAGGTGTTTGCTCGGACCGGACTGCCTAACACATTGACAGCATCCCCAGCGTGTCACCCGGCTGGGTGCCCCAGAGAGCCAGGATGGGGAAAGCGGTAAGGGCCTGGCTCTGATTCTCTGCAGTGGGAGTGGGCCAGATGCCAGGACGATGGGCCACCTTTTGGATAGCGAGATAAACAGAGTGTGTATATGGGACCAGATAGACAGATAAATGGGGTGTCTGGGGCTGGATGAAGGGTGCATGTGTTGTGGTGAGAGGGGTGTGGATATGAGGGTAGATGGATGGACAGAAGGGGATGGATGGACAGACGGCTTTGAAATCTCACTTTGTTAATTTCACGGCGAGCACCCAACAGTGTCACTATTTGACTTTCCAACTGGAGGTCGCCCCAGATGAAGCCGAATTGGATCAGTGGTGCATCCTGGGGGCCCTGCACGGAACAAATGGTCCAGCTGTGAGACCCTCATTTCACAGCAAGAGGACCTACAGCAGAAGAATCCATGGCCCCCTGGCAATCAGGACTGGCCCCCAATGCCCCCACACGGTGCTAGGGGACACAGTACTGGGGGGCAGAGAGGGAGTCTCCCTTGGCAGTCAGGGCTGGGCCCAATACTCCAGCGCAGTGCAAGGAGGTGCTATACTATGAAATCACGGCTCTTCCTTTTGGAGGCTTAGGGAACAGCTGTCAGGGAGCATACAGTACCACCGCCCATATTTAGGCACCAAGAGCCCCAGCAAACCTCATGGGAGGAGTGCCTGAGGAGGATCAAGGGATGTGAAGTTATCTGAATCAGTGCTATAGGGCCCAGGAGTCCTGCCTCCCCAGCCCTGCTCTAACCACTAGTCTCCACTCTCCTCCCAGAGCTGGCAGTAGAATCCAGGAGTCCCAGCTCTCCTCTAACCACTAGACTCCACTCCCTTCCTAGCATCAGGGATAGAACACAGAGGCTGCCAAGCTGAATAACTAGACATCGAAGCTGCTTATCTCGTGCTAACAGCAGGAGTAGGGTTGCTATCTTGCACAGACACCTAACAGGGTCCCTTCAGCACAGCCTTCTACCTCTTGGGCTCAGGGAGCAACTCCACCAATGGCCAGCACCAGTAGGACTGTTCTCCTCTCCACAGGACCAGTACGATATGTATTCGGTGGAGATGGAGAAGCAGGGTGATGGTGCCATGGATGTGAAGATCAAGAAGAAGACCAAGGCGGTGAAGAAGAAAGAGAAGCTGGAGAGCATGAAGAAAGAGATGGACGTGGTGAGTGGGAGCTATGGGACTCAAACCTGGATCCTGTGTAAAGCTCTGTCTCTTGAGCAGCTAGAACAGCTAGTTTTTGTGGGGAGCTACAGTCAACCCCCCAAAGCAATAAGCAGAGGGTCTTGGCAGCCTCAGTCAGTGTCACTACATCAATCCCATTGGGGGCACCTCCCTCTCTCCAAGCAATGGGCTCAGGCCCTCCACAGACCCAGGCAGCGTCAGACATGCTCATGGCAGCCTGTTCACCCACTCTGGGCTCCCTTCTCTCCTCCAGGACGATCATCAGCTCTCTGTGGAAGACCTGGAGCTGAAGTACCGAACCAATGTGACCAAGGTAAGGACCCCGAGATGGGGCTGGGATAGTCTGTGCTTCTCAAGCCAGCCCCAGGTGCTGTTTACTTCAGATGCCCTGCTTCACTGAAGCCCAGGGGCTAGATTAAGACACATCTTCTCTGGCCATGCACCCCTCCGCCCTGGTGACCATGGCCATCGTAGACTATCCCCATGGGGCTTTGGAAGCCAGGGGCTCCCTCCTTCAAACCCCCCCCCCCATGTGTTCAGACAGTGTGTGGTCTGTCCCCAGGGCTGTGAGCTTGCTCAAGGCAGTGCCTCCAACAGGTTTAGAGGTCATCTCCAAAGTTGTGAGCCTCCTAAAGGCCCCAGCCAAGGGTGGGAAGACTGCCATAAATGGTGCTGATTTTGGTCCTCGCAGAGCTGTCAGCACAGGCTCTCTGCAAACTCAGGCAGGTGGCGGGCATGTTTCAGGGCTTTCCTCCCCCATTGTAAGGGTTGCAACCTGGATTCCTTTTTAATGAAAGCTGAGATCCTGCAGCATTCACCTGACTCCAGGAGTTGGGGTTTGGACCTCTGTCCAGCCCTGAGAGCATGTGGATCTCCAGAGAGGAATTGAGGAAAAAATAGGAACAGTGATATGGGCGGGGGGGAGGGGATAATGGTGATTCTGGAGATCCTAGATACACTCCTGGCCCCACACCTTTATCGAAGCCCCACTCCTACATTCTAGCCCCACCTCTATATTGTAGGCACGCCCTCACAGCATAGGCGTGGTCCTGGCTAACATGGGGTGCCCTATCTATCTATGTCCAGGGCATGAACAGCACAGTGGCAGGGGAGATCCTTCTCCGAGATGGCCCCAATGAGCTCAAACCCCCCAAGGGGACCCCTGAGTACGTCAAGTTCGCCCGCCAGCTAGCCGGCGGGCTGCAGTGCCTGATGTGGGTGGCCGCTGCCATCTGCCTCATCGCCTTCGGCATACAGTGTGGCCAAGGAGACCTGACCAGCGCGGATAACGTGGGTATTCACAGGGGGGTCAGGCCGCCTGGGTTCCATCCCTGGCTCTGGGAGAAGAGTGCGGTCTAGTGGCTAGAGTTTGGGGGCTGGGAGTCAGCATGTCTGGGCTCTGGGAGGAGAATGGGGGCTAGAGGTTAGCATGAGGGATGGGGAAGCTGGGAGGCAGGAAGCTTGGGTTCCAGCCCTGACTTTGGGAAGGGAGGGGGATCTAGTGATTAGTCTGGGGGGTGCTGGGAATCAGGACACCTGGGCTGCATCCCTGATTCAGGGAAGAAAGTGGGGTCAGTGGTTAAAGTATAATTTGATGGGCCCTGAAACCCTCCTAATCTCCGGGCCCCCTTCCCGTATTGTCCGGGCCCCCTTCATACATGTGCGGGTCCCAGCCCAGGTAGGCATTTGCAACCACTTCTCAGTACCACATGCATCGGTTATCGCTCCATAAAAATATTTATAATTTTATATGGTGTTTATGTCTATAGCAATTATTGTCACAAACTAGCAAACGCTGCATCACACAATAAGTATTGTGATTAACAATGGTGGGGCATAGGGCCACCAGCGGCCAGGGCGGAACATGCGTTCTGCCGGATTTTTCTATTTTTGGGGGTCCCGGAACTCTGGCCCCTCAAATTTGTGGGCCCCAGAACTGCATTCCGGTGCGTTCCCCCTTACTTTAACCCCTGAGTGGGGTATAGTGATTAGAGGAGCGGGAACTGGGCGTCAAGACTTCTAGTCTCGTTCCCGGCTCAGGGAGGGGAATGGGTTGTCCCTCAGGCCCTCTACAGACTCAGGCGCCTGTTGTTACCAGGGGGCATCGTTCCAGCTGTGTGTGTGGAGAACTCATTGGTGCCCCTCATGTCGAGAAGGGCGCTAGGCCATGAGAGCTGCTAACATTTGAAGCTGGGAATAGCAGCAGGGGCCGTGGGGCCAGGGGAAGAGTAATGACCTTTCTCCATCTCCCTGGGCAGTTGTACCTGGCTATTGCCCTCATCGCGGTGGTGGTCGTGACTGGCTGCTTTGGCTACTACCAGGAGTTCAAAAGCACCAACATCATTGCCAGCTTCAAGAATCTTGTGCCACAAGTAAGAACCAGGGACGGGGTGGGAGCCCAGGCCACAGATTGCCCTGCCATTACACTGGGGGAGAGTCTAGTCAAGTGGGGAGCAGGGAATGGGAGCCAGGACTCTTGGGGTCTCTCCCCAACCCTATGAGGGGAAGGCTCAAAGCAAAGCCATACCTCTGTGAGTCTGTTCACCAGCTACCCCACCCCAGAGGTGGCTGCATCTCAGCTCCAGCAAGCCAGCCCTGGGTGGCTGTAGGGCTAAAGGTTAATGCTGCCTCTTCTCACTCTCCTAGCAAGCCACAGTGATTCGGGACGGGGACAAATTCCAGATCAACGCCAACCAGCTGGTGGTGGGCGACCTGGTGGAGATCAAGGGTGGGGACAGAGTGCCAGCTGACATCCGGATCATCACAGCACAGGGGTGTAAGGTGCGAGGGGGCTACATTAGTTGGGGGCGGGAACAAACTGTATCACAAAGGGTTCAATCTGTGTGCTTGTGTTACACTGCTCCACACTGGACAGGGTGCCTATCCATCTGCCCAGCTCATCACTTCGGCACCCATTAATCCAAAGATCTAGCTTCTAGCCCCTCACCTCCTGTCCTCCCGCTGCCCCCACAGTCTGTCATCCATGACAGAGAAAAACTAAGGAGTCTGTGTTTCCTTGGGCAACCTCTGCCCCCGAGAATCACTACATGGCCCATTAGACCCCAGCTCCCCTGAGTCCATGGTCTCCAAGCCAGATGAAACATCTCATGGGGCTGAGGGTGCTGTGCTATGGTGAGTGGTGCAGGGTGGGGCTGACCCACTGGGGTCTCTCTTGCAGGTGGATAACTCCTCTCTGACAGGCGAGTCTGAACCCCAGACCAGAGCCCCCGAGTGTACACATGAGAGCCCCCTGGAGACCCGGAACATCGCCTTCTTCTCCACCATGTGCCTGGAAGGTACCAGCCGACCATGCGCCAAGCAGAGAAGGGCCCAGTCAGCACAGAGGGGAGACCTAAATGGGGGTGACTCAGAAAGGGGGAACTCTCCTCTGCAGTCCAGACTGGCCCCAATGCCCCTGCATGGCACTCATGAATAGAGGGTAGGGGGGCTCAGTGGCAGGTGGGCTCTCCTGTGATTTCAATTGGATACAAGGTTCTCCTTCATTTCCTGTCCGAAATCATGGTGCATTGTTTTTTGCAGCTATTTCCCAGCTGCCCCACCTCAGAATTAACTGCATCTCAGTGCCGGGAGAGCCCTCCCTGTGCAGTGTTATGTGTGGCTCTTTCCCAGTTACCCCACCCCAGAGGTGGCTGAATTTCAGCACCAGACAAGTCCCCTCCAAGGTCCTTTGTGGCTGAGGCCATACTGGTCATCATGCAGTCATGTCCCCCCACCCAGGCACCGCCACCGGTATCATTGTTAACACCGGAGACCGCACCATCATCGGGCGCATCGCCAGCCTGGCCTCGGGGGTGGAGAATGAGAAGACGCCCATCGCCATTGAGATTGAGCACTTTGTGGATATCATCGCCGGCCTGGCCATCTTCTTTGGGGGCACCTTCTTCGTGGTCGCCATGGTGATCGGCTACCCCTTCCTCAAGGCCATGGTCTTCTTCATGGCCATCGTGGTGGCCTATGTGCCAGAAGGACTGTTGGCCACTGTCACGGTGAGTTCCCCTTGCCCACACTTGGAGGGTCATGACTCCGAGCCAGTCTCACAACTGAACCAGTTCGGGCTTTGTACCAGCTTCACCCTGACTCTGATCCAGTCCCACTCTCGATCAAGTCCAGTGTTACTTGATACATAGTTTGCATCCAATCTCCTTTCATATGTTTCCTGCTGTCCTTCACACTGAATCCAGGCCAGAGTTAGTGCAGTTGTTAGACAGATTCTGATCCAGTTTTGTTCTATATCCAGTCCAGGTTTTTTGCATCATTCAGGCTGATTCCGATCCAGTCTCAGCATGTGTCCACATCAGTTTTTATGCACTGTTTAGCCTGACTCCAATTTGGCATCAGTTAGGATCCAGTCCAGGTTTTCAGCTTCACTCTAGATCCAGTTCAGGTTTTGTAGTTTTTAGAGTGCCTGACTGATCTGGTTCCAGGGGGGTAGCCGGGTTAGTCTGTTTGTTTCAGCAAAACAGAGTCTGAGACAGCGAAAGTAGTTCTCCAGATCTGGTGTAATACTCCATTCTATGATAGTGCTTAGGCTGGCTCTGATCCAGTCTTATATGTAATCCAGTCCAGATTTTACAACTCGCCCAATGAGTCGCATCTGATCTCATATAAGATCCAGTCCAGGTTTTGCAGTGTTTTGACCAATTCAGTTTCACACTAGATCTAGTCCAGATTTGTGCAGCATTTGGTGTGGACAAGTTCCAAAGGGGTCAAAGCGTCTGACGAAGCTTCAAAGAATCTGACTCAGTGGGATTTTATCCCATGAAGCTCATGAGAGAAATAAATTTGTTAGTCTTTAACAGTGCCATAGGACTCCTTGTTTGTTTTGATGTGGAGTTACCCTGACTCCATTTCAGGTTTAAGGCTGTGGCTGGTCTCCAATCCAGTTTCAGTCTGGATCCAGTTCGAATTCTCTACAGTGCTCATACTAGGTCTTAGCTTACCGCTTCTAGTATAGATTTTGCACAATATTTACATTAACTCTGATTCGGTTTCAAATTGATTTGGTTTCTGATTCGGATTCAAATCCAGTGTGCAGTGTTGAGACTGACTCACTCTATTCTTGTTTCCTACTATATTCAGTCCAGATTTTCTGCAGCTTTCTTACTGACTGAGCAGGATTTTGGTCTCACACTGGATTCTGCAAGTTCCCCATCTTCAAAGCGTCTGATGAAGTGGGATTTTCTCTCATGAAAGCTCATGCAATAAATAAATGTGTTAGTCTTTAAAAGTGCCACAGGACTCCTTGTTTGTTTTGCTGAACTAGACTAACATGGCTACCCCTTTGGAACTCCAGAGATTATGTACATTGCTTATGCTGAGTCCTGATCTTCCTTTCTGTCCCTCCCTCCCCTGGCAGGTCTGTCTCTCACTCACAGCCAAGCGTCTGGCCCGAAAGAATTGTGTAGTGAAGAATCTAGAGGCAGTGGAAACCCTGGGCTCCACCTCTGTTATCTGCTCTGACAAAACCGGTACCCTGACCCAGAACCGCATGACTGTCTCCCACCTTTGGTTTGACAATCAGATTCACACAGCTGACACAACAGAGGACCAGTCAGGTATGGGACTCCATTCAGCCACCTGCTGCAAACTGGAGTGGCTGCATTTTAGTGCTAGGTGAGCCATCCCTATGCGGTGTTATGGGCAGCTGTTCTTCGGTTGCTCCACCCCAGAGGTGGCTGCACCTCAACACCAGGCAAGCCACCCCTGTTTAGCATTATGTGTGACTGTTCCTCGGCTGCCTGTTCCCAGAAGTGCTTGTGTCTCTGCACCGGGCAAGGCATCCCTGCCTGCCTGGCACTTTGGGGTATTTCAGGTTGGACGCAGGAGAGGGCATTCACCAGCCCTTATTACCAACGTCTCTCTCTTTCAGGGCAGAGCTTTGATCAGTCATCAGATACATGGAGAGCTCTGTGCAAGATCGTGTCTCTCTGTAATCGGGCCTTCTTCAAATCAGGCCAGGATAATGTGCCGGTGCCCAAGGTATGGCCAAGTCTGCAGGAATTACATTCAGCTTTTCCACATATCTTTTAATGGGGACCGAAATCAAAGATGTAAGGGGGACTCAGCAGGGAGCACTCTCCTTTGGCAGTGAGAGCTGTCTCTGATACTCCAGCAGGGTGAGGAAGGGGTTCAGAAGGGGGCACCCTCACGTTGTATGGTGCCTGACCATTAAAAGATCTCGAAGTGTTTACCTCTTGCTGACTCAACTCAGGGTGATTCCACGGTGCTGCCTCGCTGAGCTTTCATGATTTAGCTGTGGTGGTATGTTCCCTGCCATAAACTGTTCAGTAGCATCACTGGGCGGCTGCTCCACCCCTGCAGAGGCGGCTGCATCTCAGCCCTGCTTGGAAGTCTAGATTCCACTCACCAGTTCTCCCTTCTGCAGAGGATCGTCATTGGAGATGCCTCCGAGACGGCGCTGCTCAAGTTCTCCGAGATCACGCTGGGGAATGTCATGGAGTACCGGGAGCGCTACAAGAAAGCCTGCGAAATCCCCTTCAACTCCACCAACAAATTCCAGGTCGGCGTGGGTCTGTGTTCAGATCCTCCTAGGCCTTTGCCTCCAGTTAGAAGGATAAGAGCCTTCTACTGCTACCAGATAATGTGACTCGCAGAGAGAAGGACTGAACCCAGGCATCCTGACTCCAAACCTTCTGCTCTAACCAGTAGATCCCACCCTCCCACAGAACTGGGGCTAGAACCCAGGAGTCCTGGCTCCCATTCTATCCCCAACCGACTAGGCCCTACTTCCCTCCCAGAGCCAGAGATAGAACCCAGGTGGTCTGACCCCCCTGCTCTCCGTACAGCTGTCCATCCATGAGCTGGAAGACCCTCGGGACCCCCGGTACCTGCTGGTGATGAAGGGGGCTCCAGAGAGGATCCTTGAGCGCTGTACCACCATCATGATCAAAGGACAGGAGCTGCCCCTGGATGAGCAGTGGAAGGAGGCATTCCAGACGGCGTACATGGACTTGGGGGGTCTGGGAGAGCGTGTGCTGGGTAAGGGGGCATGGATGGGGGATAGAGGATGGGGAAGGTCTGCTGGGAAATAGGGTGCCGTGGATTTGGGGGTCCTTAGGGAGGGGTTAGGTGCCCTGGGTGTGGGACTAAGGTGGGGAGCTCTATGGGTGGAGTAGGTGTGGGGCACAGGGGCATCCCCACGCCTAAGGTGGGTGGGGGATCCTGGGCATGGGGCACATGGGGCCATGGTACTGGAAGGGACCCCAATGCCCCACCCCCTCACGGGCCCTGGCCCACTGTCCTTCCCCCAGGGTTCTGCCACCTGTATCTGGACCCGCTGCAGTTCCCCCGCGGCTTCGCCTTCGACACAGAGGAGATGAACTTCCCCACCAGCGGGCTGTGCTTTGCCGGCCTCATCTCCATGATCGACCCACCCCGCGCAACCGTGCCCGACGCCGTCATGAAGTGCCGCACTGCTGGCATCCGGGTACGGCGCCACTCTCTTGGGCACGTTCACAGCTCCAGCGTTGCCCCACCCTGACTGGAGCATTGCTCTGGGGATACTCACAGTACCAGAGTCCCCTCCCCAACCCCAGTTGGGGCACTGCCCCAACGTTAGTTCACCCTGCCAGGTGGAGTGCTGACACCCTGCCCCCCCCAGGTTATCATGGTGACTGGAGATCACCCCATCACGGCCAAGGCCATTGCGGCCAGCGTGGGCATCATATCGGAAGGCAGCGAGACCGTGGAGGACATTGCCGCCAGGATGCGCATCCCCGTGGAGCAAGTCAACAAGCGGTGAGATCCCTGAGAGAACCCAGAACTCTTGGCTCCCAGCCTCACCCTGTTTTAACCCTCTAGGCCTCCCCTCCCAGAGCTGGGAACAGAACCCAGGAGTCCTGGCTCCCAGCCCCTCCCCCCCCATCTAACCACTAGACATCACTGTCCTCCCAGAGCAGAGGGTAGAACAGGAGTCCCACAGGTGGCAGAATGTGGGGCGGCTCAACAGGAGACATTCTCTCTCCCTTCCCAGGGAGGCCCGGGCCTGCGTAGTGAATGGGGGGCAGCTGAAGGACATGGAGAGTGAGGATCTGGTTGAGATCCTGAAGATGCACCCAGAGATGGTATTTGCCCGGACATCACCCCAGCAGAAACTCATCATCGTCGAGAGTTGTCAGAAACTGGTGAGACCCCAGGGAGGAAATCTACCTACCTGTTTCTTGCACCCACTGCCCTGAGCTCAGTGTCCTTCAGCACCAGCTTTCACCTTCCTTCTTCCTTGTCATTTTCTTCTGTGTTCTTCCTCTGACCTTCACTTTCTTTCTTTCTTTCTTTCTTTCTTTCTTTCGCTTCTACATTTGTTCTCTTTTCTCATTCTTCCACATTCTTTTCTCCATAGTCCCTTTCTTACATTATTTTCTTTCTCAGATGTTTTCATTCATATTTTCTTTTCGTTAGTGGCTTTCTGCTTCTTTCCTCCTCCCCCCCCCAATTTTCCCTTTTCTTTCTTGTTCTTTTCTTTCATATAACTTCTTTCTTCTGCATTTTCTTTCCTTCATTATTTTCTTTTTCTTTCTTTCTTTCTTTCTTTCTTTCTTTCTTTCTTTCTTTCTTTCTTTCTTTGCCCTCCCCCAATGCCCTCCCTCACTTCCACTTTGTCCCTCACTCTCTATGACCTGTCTGTCTCCCCCACCCAGGGTGCCATTGTGGCCGTTACAGGTGATGGAGTGAACGATTCCCCGGCTCTGAAGAAGGCTGATATTGGGGTGGCCATGGGCATCGCTGGCTCTGACGCCGCCAAGAATGCAGCTGACATGATCCTGCTGGATGACAATTTCGCCTCCATCGTCACTGGCGTGGAGCAAGGTGCCCTGGGAGCGGAGGGTTGATACTTGAAATGGGCCTGGCAGCCTGGGGGTCAGCAGGGGCGCTCTCCCCGGGGTGTGGGGTCACTAACAATGCCACTGGGACCTCGAGAGGGGCTGGGAGCATCTCCCAAGGAGGGATGCTATCCCCAGGGTGGAAAGTATGGGGGATGGTTCAGATGTCTCCCTCGCAGGGGGTGCTCTGACAGCTGCATCCCTCTCCAGGCCGCCTGATTTTTGACAACCTGAAGAAATCCATCGCTTACACCCTGACCAAGAACATCCCAGAGCTGACCCCGTATCTGATCTACATCACGGTCAGCGTCCCCCTGCCCCTGGGCTGCATCACCATCCTCTTCATTGAGCTCTGCACAGACATTGTGAGTACAGAGCGCTGGGCCTCAGGGAACGGGATGGAGGTGCTCTCCCGGATGCCTGGGTTCTTCCACTCAGCCCCACGAGTCTCTCTGTCTCCCCACTAGTTCCCCTCAGTGTCCCTAGCCTACGAGAAAGCCGAGAGCGACATCATGCACCTGAAGCCGCGAAACCCGCGACGTGACAGGCTGGTGAACGAAGCCTTGGCTGTGTATTCCTACTTCCAGATTGGTGCGTGCCCCATAGGGTGCCAGGGAGTAAGATCCAATGGGTAGAGCAAGGAGATTGGGAGCCAGGACTCCTAGGTTCTCTCCCCAGCTCCAGGAGAGGAACAGGGGCTCGTGGTTACGGGCAGGAGCTGGGAGCCAGAGCAGGGTGTATCTAAACTATGGAGCCCCTTTTTTCATAACTCATCATTTATTAACCCCTTCGGTGCTGGTGGCTTCCCCCAGGTTGATTAACCCTTTGAGGGAGTGTCATCGAGTCAGGCTTGAGGGGCAAGGAGTGACGTGGACAGATGGAAGGTGGGGCTGGACCACAGGGGCAGAGCCAAACTCATCCTCCCCTTCCACTACAATTCATGGATGGATCCAAACCCAGTTGGCCCTGCCCCTCATCCCCCAGTCCCTTGTGCTGAGACACCTGCTGGGAGCCAGCAGGCAGCAGCACTGAGTCCCCAGGGTGTAGGGAGCACCCCACCATCATACCTTTTTCTCCCCTCCCTCCACTTGCCCAGGGGCTATCCAATCCTTTGCTGGCTTCACGGACTACTTCACAGCCATGGCCCAGGAGGGCTGGTTCCCCCTGCTCTGTGTGGGGCTGCGGGCTCAGTGGGAAAACGACCACCTCCAGGACCTGCAGGACAGCTATGGGCAGGAGTGGGTGAGTGATGGGCCAGATCGGGGATAACAGACCTACTGTTGCTGCCAGGGAATGGAGCAACTCGCCCTACCTAAAAGATGAGTGTGAAGGTTGTTAGCAAGGTCTGGGGTACCAGGGTGGGGGGCACTGGATGGCTTGAAGACACGGGGCTTTTTCTCCTCTATGGGGCACCGGTTCCAATCCAGTCCCGGGAAACCAGGGGATTGTCTGGCACAGGATGCTGGGAATCACGGGGCCTTTCCCCAAGGGCACAGCACTGAGACCTGGCTCTAACCAGTTGCCTTCCCCACCTCAGACATTTGGGCAGCGCCTGTACCAGGAATATACCTGCTACACCGTCTTCTTCATCAGCATCGAGATGTGTCAGATCTCAGATGTCCTCATCCGCAAGACTCGCCGTCTCTCCGTCTTCCAGCAGGGCTTCTTCAGGTACACAGGGAGCCCTCAAGCCTTGTGGGGGAGAGAGGCTGGGCAAGCCATTGTTCTGCAGCTGTTTCCCAGCTGCCTCCCACTCCCCAGAACCAGCTGCATTTCAGCACCGGGTGGGCCATCCCCATGCAGCATTATTTGAGGCTGTTCCTCAGCTGCCCCATCCCAGGATCAGCTGCATCTCAGTACCAGGTGAGCTGTCCCTTGGTGGAGTTATGTGTGGCTGTTCCCCAGCTGCCCTGCCCCAGAGGTGGCTGCATCTCAGCACTAACAAGTTATTCTCTAGCATGCTTCCAGATGTAAGACACATGATGAGGGTTTAATCTCAAGTGTCCCTGTATCATTGGCAGTTGAGTGGCCCTGTTAATTCTGCTGCATTGGGCATATATTAGCCAGGGGCAGCTGCCATTTGCTGGCCTAACTCAAACTCGTGGCCTTCTTCTCTGGCAGGAATAAAATCTTGGTTATCGCCATCGTGTTCCAGCTCTGCCTGGGCTGCTTCCTCTGCTACTGCCCTGGCATGCCCAATATCTTCAACTTCATGCCCATCCGGTAAGAGTGGGAGACATCCTGCTGGTTCAGATCAGGATGGCACTAGGGGGAGCATGGTGTGGGGTGGCTCTCCCCTGATAATCAGGGCTGGCTCTGATGCTGCCCCATGGCAGCCCAGAACTGCTGGTGAATCCACGGTTGGTTTTCCAGCCTGGATTAGCGGCTGCCAAGGGCTCAGCTATGTGGCTGCTGTATTTCGTTCTCCATGGCTAAGGTCTCTCTCTCGGCTCCTGTCCAGATTCCAGTGGTGGCTGGTGCCCTTACCTTATGGCATCCTCATCTTTGTCTATGATGAAATCCGAAAGCTCGGAGTCCGCAGACACCCAGGAAGTAAGTAACTGAGAGATCATGTGCGCATCTGTCACCCAGGTGGCGGCCCCAGAGATGGCTGCATCTCAGAGCCAGGCGAGCTCCCTCATGTGGCATTATGCACGGCTGTTCCTTAGCTGCCTTGCCTCAGAGGTGGCCGCACCTTAGCACCACATAAGCCATCTCCATGGTGGTGTTATGTGCAGTGGTTCCCTAGCTGTCCCACCCCAGAGGTGGCTGCATCTCAGCATTGGGCAAATGACACATACCAGAACAGCCAAGCCACTCCTGCCTTACAACCTTGGTTTCCTTACAATGTCTTGCTGAGGTAGCACACTGCTGGGCCTCTTGCAATCAGACTAACAGCATGCAAAAGCAAACCTGCTGCGTCTGTGAGTAACTGCAGCCACCAGCCACACCCTGCTGGCATCAGCCTTGGTTATACAGCAGGGTGACCCCAATCTGCCCCCAGCCCCCAATTTACCCCCAGAAATGTCTGTCCTGTACTTCCCCGCCCACCCCTGGACAGTATAAACTCTTTTAAATTCACTATTCCTTTAAGGCAGCGGTTGAAAACCTGTGATCTGTGGACTGCTGGTGGTCCACAAACTACATCTAAGATTTCCAAAGGGAAATCTATGATTGCGGTCTGCCAATGAACAAAGGTTGAAACCCCCTATTTAAAGGGACCAACGTGCCAGCTTCTTACTTCATGTAGTGATTCCACCCCTCCCATTTACACTTCTAGTGGTAGACAAAGCCAGTGGATTTGGGAGAAAGTGACTGATTTGAAGTGAGCGCACGTTAGACATGGCCCCCAGGAAAACAGAGAAAAGAGGCTGGCAAACGCCTCAAACACTAGCTGATTCAACCCAAGTTTCTCCCCACCTGCTCTAGCTGTGTGACATGCAGACCTCAGCGATTCGGGAGCCAAATTGCTAATCAACATTATCCCAAAGATAGTGTGAATGTATTCTTTCCTTTAACTGCACTATTCATAGTTAAAGGGCATGACAGGGAATATTTCGTTTAAGGAGCCCGATGGCTATAGATCAGCTCTAGATTATTCTCACAGCAAATAAGATAATGGCCTAGGCACCGTTGTAGCTGGTTAATGATTAAACCAGGCTGGGTTTTAACATCATGTACTGCACAGAGCCCCTGGTGGAATATTGCTGCCCACACCCACTGATTGGTGGCCAGCTGTGGGATCAGGTCCCATCGCCCCAAGACCAATGCCGTTCAGTTCCCTGGGGCAGAGCATGCAATGGACAGGGTGTCTGCCCCTTCTTTAAATAGTCTGGTCCCTGCTTGGGGCAGCATTTCCAGCAGGAGCAAGGCAACAGACCACTGGGGGAGGAAGGAAACTCCACCATGATGGTTCTGCTAAAAACATAGATTATTTTTTGCACAAGCCTCTGTCCCACGCTGCAGGGAATGGCCCATCCATCTCGTTTACACCTGGCACAGGTGGCTGCTTGTGCTTTGTCTCTGAGGAACTGGTTTGGCTGCTTCCCAGAAAATTCTGGAAAACTCACTTTCTTTTAGTCATGACTCGTGAGCTCATTGTGTTAACAGTCCCCTATAGCGCTGCTCCAGGCATTCTGCTGCGGTATTAGTGATTGCCCAGCAAATCATGAGGCTTTTAAGTGCTCCCGCATGAGGCCTTGTACAATCTCACAATAGGGTCTAGAGTGTGACCATAGGGGTGTACTCTGTCAGTGAATCATCTCTGTCCGGTGTTATGTGTGGCTGTTCTCCAGATGCTCTACCCCAGAGGTGGCTACATCTCAGCCCTCCCCATACAGCAGCCCATCCTCAGAGGTGGCTGCATCTGAGTGCAGAGTGAGGCCTCCCTGTGCAGCCTTGTATGTGACTGTTCCCCACCTGCCCTGCCCCAGAAGTGGCTGCATCTCAGCAGTGGGCGAGTCATACCCATGGTGTTATGTGCAGCTGTTCCCCAGCTCATCTACCCCAGGAGTGGCTGCATCTCAGTGCTGGGAGAGCCTTTCCCAAGCAGTGTTATGCATGACTGTTTGTCCACTGCCCCACCCCAGAAGTGGCTGCATCTCTGTCGTGCTAATTTGCCCTAACACTGGGATCCCCCACAGCTCCAGCAATCTCACTGTCTTGTTTAATCTCCTTTTCCACAGGCTGGTGGGACAAAGAACTTTATTACTAAAGGCAAATCTCTGACCCCGAGGCTGCTGCCACCCCACAACCTCCTGCATCATCTCCGGCCTCAGATCCCTCAGTGCAGCCAAAATACTACAGATGACCCCCATCAGCTCCCAGTGGCTGCTTCACCCACCCCTAGGAACCACTGGAGAAAGCAAATGCCTGTTCCAGCCTCTTTCAGGGAAAGCGCACCCGTCACAAATGGAGCAAGCCCATTCCCTTTGCTTCTGTTCAGCTATTCCTTGCTGGCTCTTTTTGTGTAGCTCACAGCAGGATGCCTGGATTCTCTTCTGGACCCGGGGGGGGGGGGGAGTGGGGGCTAGTGGTTAGAGCAGGGGGGGTGTTGCAGCTTTGGAAGAGGAGTATTGTCTAGTGGTTAGAGCAGTGGGGGTTGGGGGGCGGGGGGTGCAGGACTCCTGCATTCTCTCCTGGGCTCAGGGAGTGGGGTCTAGTGGCTAGAGTGTAGGAGGGAGGGGGGATTGGAAGCTAGGATTCCTGGGATCTAGTCCCATCTTTGGCAGAGGAGTGGTGTCTAGTGGTTAGAGCAGCAGGGCTGCAGGCCAGGACTCCAGTATGCTCTCCTGGGCTCGGGCCGTGGGGCCTAGTGGTGGGGGGGAAGGTGGGGCTGGGACCAAGGATTGATTTCCCTGGGAGGGGCGTGGAGTTGAAGGCTAGCATGGGGGCAGCAGTTAAGAGGAAGGACTCTTGGGTTCTCTCCGTATCACTCGCCCTTCTGCCGTCCGTCAGGTGTTGCTCCCTGTTCCCTGTGCTGGGGGGGCAGGGGAGATTTAAAGCACGCTCAGCAACCATGCCATATTCAGCAGGATAGTCATGGCAGCCCTACGGCACAGGGGGCTGGACAGAGACACCAAGTCATTGGCTTCAACTCCCAGCTCAGCTGGACCTGGGCTGCTGGCCCTCGCTCGCGTCACGTGGACACGGGAAGGGAAAATACCCATCTAGCCTGGTATCTCGCCTACACCCTGGGTCATTTCCCCCGGCCCACTGCTCAGTGCTGGAGTCTGCTGGGGAAGGAGCACAGCTCGCACAATGTACCTTGCTGCTCTATGGCCGGGGCACTGATTCCATCCTGACCGCCCCACTAGAGATCAAACCCCTCCCGCCCAAAAACCCAGGGTCTCCTATTCACCCAGCTATTGCCAGCAGGACCCATCCCACCCCACCACTCCAGCGACCCCAGCCAGCCAGCAGGGGCAGGTCAGACTGCTCCAAATGGATAAAGTCCACCTCCAACAGCCTTTCATCTAGCCAAATCATTTCCATTAAAATAATAGCCTGGCCATCCACGTTTGCTGCCAACGTGTTAAAGAAAATTAAGCCCTGGAGCAGGTGGAAATAATCTGAGGTTGGGCCCCACTTTGCTGAAAGGCTAACCCAGTTTTCAACATTGGCCGCCTTTTCTGCAGCTGCAGAGAGAAAATGTTCTTTGTTTCCAGTTTTATTCGACTACTCTAAAGCAAAGAAAGAACAAGCTGTGATCTGAACAAGCAAGGAAGCTTGTTTTCTTTTTCCACACTGTGTGCCAAATCTACTAGTGGAAAAGCCTGAAGGATCAGAAACAATCCTTCAAGCCACTAACTACAGATAACATTTCCTTTGTCTGATCAATCAACCTAGTTTTACAATACAAACTATGTTTGGAGAAACACACCTTTCTTATGTATCCAGCACATTGAAGGTCATTTTATTTAACTCAAAAAAACAAATCTTAAAATGCTGGTTTTATGCATGTTTAAATGAAATTCCCACTTTGAAACGCAAACCTGTTTTCATAAGAAGTCTAAGTAAGTTTATGTCTCCAGCACATTGGAGGTCATTTTGTTTGGCTAATAAAAATAATTTTGAAATGTTGGCTTTGTGCATTTGTAGGTGAGCTCCAATTTCCATTCAACTGCAGCTTGGGGGGAAAAAAAGCAAAAAAAACTATCACGTAAATAAGGAATTCATCATTTGCTATTTTCTAACACTCCTAAAAATTAAGCGGCTGAATAAATGACTTAAGCCACAGAATTACTTAAATAAGTGTTTATAGAGATAACTACTTAAGCAATTTTATAATTTAACAGTTAATCCAGCTGCTTAATTTTTAGGAGTGTTAGAAAATAGCAAATGACATATTCCTCATTCACCGATACTTTTCTTTTGCATTTTGCTCCTAGTTCACAAATAGCAGCAGCAAATTTAACATACAGGTTGGATTCAGTTGTGAAATCAACATGTGTGGTCTCAGATGCAGAACTGCGTCCAGTCTGGGAGTGCTACAATTTGGGAAAGATGGGGACAAACTAGACAGAGTCCAGGGCAGACCAATAAAAAGAAATCAAAGGGTTAGCAAATTGGATCTGCGAGGGAAGGATAAAACCCCTGGCCATGTTTAGTCTTCAGAGAAGAAGACTGAGGGGGGAGCCAATCACCGCCTTGCAAGGGGCTGATATAAAGAGGGTGGTGATCAATCGTATGTTCTTCACTGGAGGTAAAACAAGCAGTAATGCAGCGAGGGAGGTGTTGGATGGCAGGAAAAACTGCTGAGTGGAGGCCATGGGATTCTGTGCCTGGAGGTTTTTAAGACGAAGTGGGACAAACCCCTAAGTGCTGATTTCAGCCATGGATTCGGGGCTTTGCTGACATAAGTTGATCCTCCCACAGCCTATTTCCCATCTGTTCTTCCTAGGAGGGCTGTGAGACTAACTCCGTGCATCCTCCGCCATACTGGGCTCCCCTGTTCCACAGGGACAGCTCCCTAAGCCTCACAGAGCCCCACCGAGATCTGCCTCAGCCATTGCCCCCCTCCACGCCCCCCCCCCACCATATTACCTATTCTTTGGCATTTGCCACCCCACCCTGGATCCTGCCCCTTTGCCAAGCTGCACAGACTCTTGTCAATTCCCATCCTGAGAGACAGAGTGCTCCTCAATCCACCCCCCCCAGAGCTCATCACCTCCAGCAAGGGGATGGATGGACAGACAGACAGACAGCCCTGGCCCCTCCAGCAGGGGACAGCCAACAACAACATAAACAAAAAGTCACCCAATACCAGGAATATTGCCAAAAATCTTTTTTTAAAAAAGGATCAATGACCGGGGTTTATTCTGACCCATTTCCCAGTTGATCCAACACAGAGTGGATCCGGCGCCATGGCAGGCAGCATAACGGAGCGTTTGTTCATTGCCAGAGTCCTTAGATAGCAGCCAGCGGCCCTTCCACAGTCAGGAGTAGAACCGCGAGAATCCCTGGTGGGGTGGAGGGTGATTAATTTCCGTGGACCAAGGTAACAAAGAGAGCCAGGGAGCTGAGTGCCAGGAAGCCGGTGATGACGGCTTTGACCAGCAGTGCTGTCCAGCTGCTCAACAGGAAGACGTGAAAAAAGGACCTGGAGGAAGGAGTAAGAGAGAGATGGGGAGGGATGCAAGTTAAAGGGAACTGAATGGCTGGGGTACTGCCCTTGGGAAGCTCACAGCAACAGCGCATCCCCTCCCCTACACCCCATCAGCGAAAGGGAAGAAAGGGAGCGCTCTACAGATGTACAGCGCCTTGCACTGTGGGATGCTGGACCAGGTCTGCTCTGCCATCACGACAGAGACCCTGAGGATTAATAAGATTTTCGACAGGGCAGTGCAGGAAATCAAAATATTCAGGACCAGAAGGAAGACAGGGAAGGGAAGTGATTGCTTCAGGGACCCAAGAACGGGGGCCCAAAACACCTGTAACTGGTGAAGAGGGAGGCAGTGGGATGGCAAACACAAAGTCAGAACGTCTCCTGGTGGGCCTGAAATGTTGCACGGGTACAAGCCGATTTCTAACACCAGGCAGGGTTCTGCCCGTAAGCCCCTGTGGGTTCTCGACGGTGAGCATGGCGCTAATGTAGCAGCTAAGAGAACAGGGCTATTAAGGATAGTCTATGGAAAGTATTATCAATGTATATTATATTCATTCCAGACGAGCCCCCCATCCAGCTTGGCCACTAGATCCTCTCCCCAACCCCCCCATCCCACAGAGCCCCTGCCCCCTAGATCCTCCTCTCCCGCGTCAGAGGGGCCAGATGGACTGGCCCCTGGATCCTCTCCCCCCTACAGGCCTCAATTAACCCAGCCCCCTATATCCTCTCCTTGGCCCCAGCTAGGAACCTAACCCGCTCGCCTGCACACAAATCTGGCCCAGGTCCCTGGCCCCAGTCCAGCTGGGCCCCTCACCTCCCAGTCTGAACCACCCCGCCACCCCCCCCCCCCCACAGCTGCCCTGGAGCCCCTTGCCCCGCCCGTACTCACTCCATGAAGAAGGTCTTGTAGACACTGAGGCCCAGCAGCAGGGTGAGGGGCAGGCGGTAGCGTTTTGGCAGGTCGTAACGGGTGAACATCCAGACCAGCGCAGCCATGGCAATGTAGTGAACCTGGGGCGGGGGCACAGAGTGTCAGAGAGAGCAGGGCACTGCCCTAGGGAAGATCACACCACCAGCATCCCACTCCACCACTGTGGCACTGCTCTGAGGAAGACCACTGCACCAAAATCTATCCACTCCCCACCACCTTGTCTGAGGCACGGTCCCAGGGAAGCTCGCAGCACTGGAGCATTCCCTACCGTGGGGCTGGGGCACTGTCCCGGGGAAGCTCACAGTAGCAGTGGAGGCTCTCTCACCAGACTGATGTTGGAGTCGATGCTCATCTGGATATATTTCCAGTCGAACTCGATTCCACGGGCTCCCACCCAGAGAGGGATGCACCTGGCAGAAACACAGAGAGGGTTAGAGGCTGCTCACACCAGACACATCCCCAGGGGAGGACTCGCCCAACACAAAGATGCAGCCAGCTCTGGGGCAGGGCAACTAGGGAGCAACTGCACAGAAGATCAGCACAGGAAGCGAAGAAGAATCCTTTGTCCCAATGATATTTAATAGAGCTGGGAGTCAGTGGCTGTTCTCTGCAGCAGAGCGCCCCCTAGTGCTGCATTGGAGCATCAGGGCCAGACCTGACAACCAGAGAGGTGTCCCATCCAAGCTCTGACCCGGATACATGCAAACACACACACACACACACACAGAGAGCCTGGGTCCCACCTGGACATGACCAGCTCGGCTGTGGCCCATCCCATCGCTGCCACCATGATCTTGTACTCGCCCTTCCCCGCGTTCCTCGACATCACCAGGTGCAGCCCCACCAGGTCAGCCAGATCCACCGTGGCCTTCATGAACTCCTGGGAAAGATGAGGGGTTAAACAAAGCCCTGCAGTTCCTTGCTAGCCCATCCCTGGATCTCCATCTCCCATCCCCCCAGTTGAACTTACCCCCACAAAATCATAAGCCCCGGCTCCACCCTCCCAGGTGGGAAAGAAAGTGGCCAAGAACAGCATCTGGAATAAAAAGCAACCAGAGACAACATGATGTCACAGCAACAGGCCATGTTCTAGCATCCCCCAGCTTCCCCAGGTCACACCAGTGGGCCATGTAGACTCTTATCCTGCTTCCTGCCCATTCCCCTCCCAGAGCCAGGGAGAGAAACCAGGAGTCCTGGCTTCTGCCCCTCCTCTAACCCAACAGACTCTCCCACAGAGCTCGGGAGAGAACCCAGGAGTCCTGGCTCCCAACCCCCTCCCAATCTTAACCCACTAGACTCCCCTCCCCTCCCAGAACCAAACAGAGAACCCAGGAGTCTTGGCTACCATATCCCCCTGCTCTAACCCACTAGCTCACATTCCCTCACGGAGTCAGGAACAGAACCCAGGAGTCCTGGCTCCCAGCCCTGATATCAGCGATCGACCCTCCCCATCACCTTGCAGAGCTGAACAAAGAGGTAGGTAGCCCCAGCTTGAACGCATCTCCAGAAAGCATTATACTCTGACCTGCGGGGGAGAGGGAGACAGATCAGCTGGGGGCATATTGTGGGGGGGCACCCCAATGATTCCCTGACCCAGCTCCCACCCACACGGCCCCAGGAGCACAGGCAAGTTCATCACCAAAGGAGGGATCCAGTAGCCCAAACCATAGGCGGAGTCACCTCAATTTATGATAGATCAACCCCACCAGTACCCTGACTCTCAGGCAGGGCCCCCCGCCCAGTCCATCCCTCCCTGAGAATGTCTCTGTACCCCCAAACCTCCCTCCCCACGAGACAGAACCCCTGCCTGCACACAGAGATCCCAGCCCCACACCCAGCACCCCTTGCCGGCGGGGCACTCACAGGCCGCTGCACTTGTAGGTGATGAAGTAGGGGAAATAGGCCAGTGCGAAGCAGTTCCCAAAGTGGAAGAGGGTCATGGCTGCGCGGGCGCCACGGTCAGCGCGTGTGGGGGGCCGGGCTGGCACCACCCGGACACTGCCTGGAGAGAATGACAAGGATAGGACCCAGGAGTCCTGGCTCCCAGCCCCTCACTTCACCTCCACCTGCCCAACTCCCAGGGCCAGGGATAAAACCCGGGAATCTCGGCTCCCAGCCACCACGTCTCCCCCCAGCTCCCCGGGCCAGAGATAGGACCCAGGCGTCCTGGCTGCCAGCCCCTCACTTCACCTCCCTCCAGGGCCAAGGATAGAACCCAGGCGTCCTGGCTCCCAGTCACCCTCTCCCAATACACCCCACTCCTCTCCCAGGGCGGGGAACCCAGGAGTCCAGGCTCCCAGCCCCTAATACTTACTAAACCCAACCAGTCCCTTGCTGTTAGTACATGCGCTGTCAAGGAACAAGCAAGGTAGCCTGACTCATGCCCTGCCCTAGTGCAATCTGGGAGCTGTGGTTTTCTTTCGGGCTGCCTGTCTATTGACTTAACTAGGTGGCTGGACTACAACTCCCATGATGCAACGCGCACCCAGCTGTTATGGGAGCAAAGCACTATGGGAGTCAGATGCTGTTACTCACTGTGCCATCCATCGAATTACCACTCCCATGAGGCTTTGCACGTAGCGTGACTGAGGGGAGTTGTAGTTCAACTCGTTCACTTTATTAGCAGACTACATTTCCCGTGATGCAGCAGGTTCGTGCAGCAGTGCACTATGGGAACTGTAGTTTTCACTACAGCCTTCTCAGCTCTAAAAATTTACAGATTCCAGCATGCACTGGGAGACGTTAATAGAGGAGGGTCGGCCTGAAAAGGGGGAAAGAAGTCAGGTTTTGTCCCTGGGTGTGTAGTGGGGTTGGAGGAGAGTACTGGGAGTCAGGCCTCCTAGTTCTATCCCTCATTCTGGAAGCAGAGTGGAATTCTGCCTTCACTTCATATCCTGAACCTAAAGTGGTCTGTGGAAGCTAGATCTCGAGGGCATCATGAGCTCAGTTGCAAATAATCTAAGCATGAACAGGTTAAACAGTCATCCCCCTGCCTCCTCCCCTCCCCCCCAGTAGCTAAATCTAGGGCAGCACAACCAGATGTTCCTCACTGCTGCTAGCCGCTCAAATGGTTTCCCTGATTTTGTCCCTCATTCCATTGCATAAGGGGATGGGATTATCTCTGAGCCCTTTATCAGGAGCCAGGACTGAAGGGTGGTAGAGGAACCATCCCTGTCCATTGCCACCACCCCTCTGGTTATATCCAGGCCCTAAAACAGCATCCTTCCCAGTCCAACAAACTGACATGAATCCCTGCCCGGAGTCAGGCTGCCCCAGGGCAGCACTAGGCTGCAGAGATCAGGGTGGGGGCTCACCCCTGGCAGTCAGGGCTGCCCCGCTGCCCCAGAGCAGAATTAGGTTTGGCTAGTGTTAAAACCTGGACTCAGGCATGGAGCTTCAATATTCAGTTCTGTCACAGGCTGCCCTTGGGAGAGTCACTGCATTTCTTAGGACCATTGTTTGCCCATCAGAGCAATGGGCAAAACAATAATCTCATTCTGTGGGAACTGTAGTCATGGAGGGTCAGGGCCGGTCTCTGGCTCACCCCCAGCCTCTTGCTGCTCCCAGAGCCCATCTCCCTGTGGATGACGATGCCCCAGCTTTCCACTGCAGGACCACCGCACCAGCAGCCTCACAGAGGTGCACAAGGGGCTGGGATTGGACCTTCCCAATCAGCTGAGAGGTCTGAGCTAGGTCCCATGCGGCCCTCACTGCACACCAACATCCCGCTGGGGTTGCTGCTGCTCCATGTGCCCCAGCTCACGTCCCTCAGCCTCGCTTTCTGCTGACGTCAGCTCGTAAGTGAATCAGATGCAGCCTCGGGAGCCGAAGGCTCATGACGCAGGGTGACCTTGCTGAGGAAGGAGCCCATCCTCCATGTCATAGCTGCATGGCCCACTGGGGGGCAGGCGGGGATTGCCATTTTAATCTGCTCACCTGTGCTAGATCTTAGTGGAAATAAATAGGACTCCTGGGCTCTGGCCCCAGATGTGGCAGGGGAACAGGGCCCTAGAGTGGGGCAGAAGGCGGAGCCTGGGAGCCACAATTCTGGGTTCTGTCCTCAGCTCTCATTGGTAAGTAGGGGCTACCCATTAGATCAGGGGGCTGGGACCCAGGATTCCTGGGTTCTAGTTGCTGCTCTTGGAGAAGAGTAGAGCTAGTGATTAAAGCAGGTGGACTATACTACCCCCCCCCCCCCCATTTTGCCTTCCAGAGAAAGCTCCAGCTTTAAGTAGAAAGTTCAGTTTGCAGCTGCAGCTGCTCCTGCCCCTCCAAGGGAAAGCAGCTTACCTTGTACCTGCATTGCACATGGTCAACGCACATAGAAGTGGGTAAGGAAGACAGGCTCGATGAGAAAAAAGTGTGACTAGACCAGCAGAGGGGGTTGACAGAGCTACCCTCTTCCTGTCACAGCCTCCAAAAGTCAGAGGCCATCTGCACCTGTTTCCCTTCCATGATGCACGGTTAAGAGGTCAGACAGATGTGGAGGTGAGTACCCCCCACCATTTCCCCTCCTTCCACTAGTTCCCCCACTCTATCCCATCAATCACCAGCAGCCTGTCTTCCCTTCCAAGGCTGTTAGTGACTGCATCTTCCCTCTCATCCTTGCACTGTCACCCCCCACCCCCACTAGTTACATTTCTCAAACCAGAGACTTTAGAGCAGGGGTCTGCAACCCAAAAGATAAGAACAACCATTTTTGAAAATTCCTTCAATAACAAAGTGTTTTGAGAGCCACAATGGGTGTAGCCTCCTGGTGGGAGGTGAGGGATTTCTGCTGCAGGGTCCCCTTATGCAGGGGGGGAAGCCTGGAGCTTGGCATGGGCTGCCCGTGGGGTCCCTGGTGGCTGGGGGAAGCCCAGAGCCAGGCATGGGCCTCCTGCAGGGTACCCCAGTGGTTGGGGGAGCCCAGAACCGCAAGGGGGCAGCCAAAGAGCCGCATGTGGCTCCAGAGCCACAGGTTGCAGACCCCTGCTTTAGAGGTTGGGCCCAGCCCCACCCCCCAGCCCCCTGATCTGGGATGCTGGTCAGCATTGCTATGGCCCTGGGCTATCATGCCCACTTCAGGTAGGCTCATGGGTGCCCTGAAATAGCTGCATCCAGCTTTCAGTTCATAGCTCACTTGGGGAAGGGCCTTTCTGTGCTGTGATAAAGTTACTGACCCCATCTCCCCCCCCCCCCCCTTGGGCTAAATGGCAACCAGCACCATGGGGTGTGGAAATGGCAGGGTCATCCAGGGACCTGTACTGCAGCTTGTGTTTAATCTATTTCCCAGTGAGCTGAGAAAAGAGGTAAGCAGGGCGGTGGAGCAGTTGCATTACTCAAGCCCACAACGCTCACAGCAGCCTCTGAAGTTACAAAAGGGATTTTGCTAAAGAAGGTACCCTAAGAACTGATGACAAGTTTCAAATGGGGGGGAGGGGGAGAAGAAAAGGGGCCGTTAGTCTATTTCAGCAAAACAAACCAGGAGTCTGGAGGCACTTTAAGTCTTTGGAAGTGATACAAGAACTGATTAAATTCATTGAGGGGGGACAAAGTAATAGAGGGGGAACAATCCCTCCTTCCCCCTCATACAAACATTCTGGGACAGGCCTTGTCCTAGAGAATTATCCATACTCCCTCATCTGCAAAGCAGCAGGCAAAATGGTAGCAGAGTGTTGGCAGCCCAGAGGCCGTCTGTGAGCAGCTGTGCCTTCAAACACTCGTCTCTCAGGTGTGTGTGTGTGGGGGGGGGGTTTGCTCCTGAACCACCTATGTTTTGATGGCAAATGTACTTCTGTAATCATGCCCTGGAGAAGTGTCCCGCCAACACAATAAACCCACAAAGCAAGCAGCAGCTCTGTAAGAAGGTCTCCTGCCAGCATCGTGCTTGTCCACCCAACACAGACAAAAAGCTTTGAAGGCCCAAGTGCTCATGTAGACAAGACCTTGGGATAGGTATTGACAGTAAGACTAAATATGCCACTCCAGAACAGGACACCCCCCCAGCCCCCACCCAAATACTGGTATAGGTCTGGTTACCCTCATTAAAAAAAAAAAGATTAGAAGGTGGACAATGGTACAGAGAATGGCCAAAAAATTGAGTATGGAGCAGCTTGCATCTGAAGAGCAATCGGTGAGACTGATCAGCTGAGAAATGAGATGAGTGGGGGGGGAAGGGAGATCGGCTAGGGCCATACAATCATAAATGGTGCTGAGAAAGGATTGTTTGTCCTTCACTTAACTTCCTTGAAGTTTTGAGTTAACAAGCAGCAGATGCTATTGAAAACTTCTTGCACTTTCTTAACACAGCCAACCTGCACAATTTGCTGCCCATGATCTTGTGAAGGCCACAACATACCTGAATTCAAATATTTGGGTCAGTTGGAGAACAGGTCCATTAACAGCTCTTAAATGATCCACCACAAAACTCTTGCTTTGGGTGTCCCTAAACCATGGATTAGCTGCAGCCAGAACTAGAGGATGGACTGCTTACTTGCCTTACTCTGTTCATTCCCTTAGACACATCTGCCACCAGCCCTGGGCAGAAGGCAGGATATTGTGCTATTATGGATCCTTGGTCTGATGCAGTTGCCTACCTGGCTGCTGGCTAGGTCTGTTAGAACACTAATTCCTCTTCAGTAACCAAGTTAGTCAAGGATAGCAAGAATCTGGTCTTGCAAGTCCGGGCCTATCTTTGTCAAAGGTACTTCAGGCTTTGAATGAAGGGCTGCAGACCAGCTACCGGCCAAAGCATCCTTCTGAAGAGGATCAGCAATGCCACACAGAACAGCTTAGAAGCAGAGGGTGTTTTCCAGACACCAGGTGTGTCCACTTACAGGGTGAGCCCCTCTGTGGAGGGTACAAGAAAGAGCACACACCAAGTGCAAGGAGGGCCTTTGCCAAGACACAACGAAGACTTATGGAGGAGACTGTGCGATGCCATGCACCTGATGTCAGAGGAGCACTGGCGGGTAGTGTCCAGCTGGCAGTAGCATGTGGGAAGGTGCTGAGCAATGAGACACTGAATGGCTGTATTCAGAGATGAGGTGCATGTGAGCCCGACACTGCTGGGGAGGCAGAGATGAGTACCTAGAGGCTCTAGAAGCGTATCATTATGAACTACCTGAAGGCTGAACTATTTACATTCTCCACACTACCATCGAGGGGGACCCAACACCCTAACCACCCAAATCTGGTCCCAACTCCTTCCACCAAGGCACAAGATAGCAGCTTCCATTCCAGATCCCACCGCTGGCTGGTATCATCTTGGACCCCACTGAGCACCATCAGATCTGTGGCTATTGGTCGTCTACAGATGGGTGACAAACATTCAGCAGAAAAACATGCAGTTGGAGGTAGCCACAGGGAAGTCCACAGCCATGAGGGCTGCAGATCAGGATCCTGTTTGGCCTCCCTGGTAGTAGAGGGCTTCCTTAGTGCTTAAGGCACTGACTCTCTTGCCTCAGTTTCCCCTCCTCCTTGAGGCTTAGCTCTTTGGGGCAGGAATTGTGTGCACACTCCTGACTCTAAATCATCCCTCTCAAATGAAGTTACACCTCTGCCATCCTCAGGGATGGCATAAAATAACCTTGCTCTGAAGCAATGATCTCACTTGGCCCCAGGCTTCAGAAGCAAGTGGGAATAAAAGACCTGGACAATTTCATTCATTTCCTCAACTTTAAGTGGCTTTTATTTCCAACACTTATGAAATCTCAATGGACACTACTGCCACAGACTGCTACTAATCCAGGGCTGGACTCCTTCCCCCAGGGGAGGCACTGGTGCAGTTTTCTGGTTAGGCTCACACAGGCCGCTGTGGAGAGCAGGATTCACGCACACACGGACACACACAAAGGTTTACGGGGACAGATGAGGAGCAGCATCTGGAGCCGTGTGGTTGTTTGAAGTGTGAAGACGGGCCACAAGATCCATTCTAGTATGTCTGGGGGGTGGGGGTGGGGTGGATACTTCAGGTGGCCTGGAATGGTGAATGGGACGGGTGCTCAGTTCTCCTTAGTGTACATGTGACTCAGGAGGTCTGCAACACGGTTACTGTAGCCATATTCGTTGTCATACCTATGGGAGGAGAAGGGCAAGTTCAGCTCGAGTGTTTGGTCGCATGGGTCAAGTGGAGAATGTTGATCATAAAGGAGACCCCTCTCACTTCGATGAGCTCCCATAGGCCATCTAGGTGGCTCCTGGTTTCCCACTCCTATGGCCTCAGCCTCATCCCACTGCCTGATTGATGGAGGAAAGAAGGTAGAGGCTACCTCCAGTAATAGGGGACTTTGCATTTAAGGCATTGACCAGGACTCAGGGGATCTGGGTTTGATCCTCAGTCTTGTATGATCTGACAACTCCTGTGCTCCATCTGGAGTTAGAGGACCAGAGCCATTGGCCTCACTAGATGTGGAATGGGATCCTCAGACATCCTGTTCACCCAGAAACCTTCATCAGGGTTACTGAGGCCATGTGTTTTGTTCATGGGACCAGGTAAAGGTGCGCAAGCATCCTCCATGGCTAGGAGAACCCAAAACGCCTCACACCAGAAATGCAGGTGATAGAATCAGTTGGTTCTTGACCCACTTGGGAGAGCTGTCACTAGACCCCTGGGCACACTGGACCCCCTCTTCCCCAGTCTTCCAGGATGGGTGGGTTTCCAGCCCCACTCCTTTGCTGAGTCTTACCAGGAGATGAGCTTCACAAAGTTATCATTGAGGGAGATCCCAGCTCCAGCATCGAAGATGGAGGAATGGCTGTCACCAATGAAGTCAGATGAGACCACCTGCAAGTGAGGGGATGTGCATCAGGTTTGGCTACAGTCAGCAAGACATGGGAGAGAGGGAGAAATCTCAAGAGGACAGTTCAGTAGAACGGCCTCCCTTGGCCAGAGGTCCCCAGAAAACCATCCATCCTAGAGCTATGATTACACCTGAAGCTGCACATCAAAAAATTTGTTAGGGCTGCAGCCCTAAAGGGTCTATTAGACCAGTCTGACTGATGTATAGTACAGGCCACAGAATGTCACCATTACTCCTTATTTCATCCCAAGGATTTCAGAGAGACTACAGCACTTCAATCCTCAGGGAGGATCAACTGTTACAAGTCACAGGCAGGGAACAAGTGAGATTGCGATGCCACCAATGCCTGAGGACCCATCCTTAGCAGGAAACTGAGTAGGTGAGACATGCCCAGATGATCCATGACCACACTGCAGAACGAGGTGAAGAATTTAATGTGGGGGGAGGAAAACAATCCTTCCTGACCCTATCCAGCCATCAGTTTAAGCCCAGCATCTGAAGAAAACACCAGCTGGACATCTGAATGGGATTCTCTGGTCCACCAGCCTGGTGGCCCAGCTGATGCCTCAGAAGGAAGTGAGGAGACCCAGATTACATAAGGAGAACAAGATCCTTCTTGATCCCTTTATGCAACCAGCTACAGCACTGAGCAGCAAGTGCTCAGAAGGCCTCCAGGAATCAATAGAAACAGAGCAGCCCAATGTGTACCAGGGTGCTGTCACCATAAGCAGACCCTCCAGAGCTTTGGCATTTATCATGGTCTCCCCCCACATGGCTGGTTCTCAACTTGAAGCGATGCTTGATGTTATCTGCTGCCAGCGTTTTCCCCACCCAAGTAACTACGCCAGCTCCACTCGCATCAAAGAGTCATTAGCACGGCTCATCTCCAGTGCCCCTCACACTGGGCTGCTGGCCAGTGTGCTTGCTGCATGTTGGCACCAAGACAGGAAGCCAACCCAGTGCTGATTGATCCGCACAGGAAGGATAATGAGCTCAGCAAGCTGGAGTCTGGCCAAGATACTAGGGTGTCCCATAGCCCTGCTCTCCCCAAGTTTTAGTTACTCCAAGCAGCCAGGGTCTGTTACACGTGACCAGAGACCACCTTAAGGGCAAGGATACGCAGTGGTTAAGCACTGGCTTCAATTCCCAGCTGGGCCATAGATACCGTGTGCCTCAATTTCCCCATCTGCAAGATGGACATTGCAGCTCTTTCCTACTTCACAGGGGTGTTGTGAGGCTAGATGTGTGAATGATCAAGTGCCTAGATTTGAGGAGATAGGCACCCGACCAGCACCTTAAATAGGCCCTTCAGATTCAGTGCCACTCCACCCAGCCCAGCACTCTGCTAGCGTATTGATCAGCACCAGCTCACCTGCATCCCAGCTCAGATCCCAGCACCTCACCTGCCCTGCTTCGGTCTCTGCATCCCAAACCCAACTTTGCTGCCAGAGCTTGAGATGGTGGCGCTCATTCCCACCTTACCTCATCTTCTGTGTACCCCAGGATCCCAGCCATGGGTCCCTCAGAAGCCTTCTTCATGGCCTCTTTGATTTCAGCATAAGTTGCCGGCTTGGCAAGGCGGCAGGTTAGGTCCACAACAGAGACATCAGAGACAGGCACACGGAACGCCATGCCAGTGAGCTTCCTGGGGGGGAGGGAAGTTCAGCCAATGAGAGAACCAGCTGGGTGGCCATGACCACTGCTCTGCTGGAACTAAAAGCCAAGTCTTGTGGTTCAGGCACTGGCCCTCCCAACAGAGACGTGATATTCTGGGTTTTGCTTAGCAAACAGCTCAGTTGTCTCCTTTGGAGGACAGCCACCTCGAATGGGGCAAGCTTCCACAGACCTAGCTTCCACACATTCCTATGGCCACCTCTAGAAGCCAGTGTCTCTCCACCACCACTCCAGCTTCTGACTGACTCGTCCTATAGGCCAAAATGGTGGCTGGGGGAGGGGGGGCCACCTGAGGAGGGAATGCTACAGGGAGGCCTAGGCCAGAGAGCTCTCCTGTTCCCTGAAACACAGCCCATACCCATTCAGCTCTGGGATGACCTTGCCCACAGCTTTGGCAGCACCGGTGGATGCTGGAATGATGTTCTGGTGGGCGCCCCTTCCGTCCCGCCAGGCCTTGGCTGAGGGCCCGTCCACGGTCTTCTGAGTGGCAGTGTAGGCATGCACTGTGGTCTGAAGATTGAGAGAGCAAGCATGGTTATGAACTGGCAGAGGCTGGATCCAGCTAGAGAGACAGTCATCTCTTTCTGCACATGAGAGACTGCCAGACCTCCTGAGGTGTGTTAACCCATGGAGGGTTACCACAAGTGACTTACCATGAGTCCTTCTACAATGCCAAAGTTGTCATGGATCACCTTGGCCAGCGGCGCCAGGCAGTTGGTGGTGCAGGAGGCATTGCTACGTATGGAAGGAAAGACAATAAACTAGCATCACCTGCTCCCAGAGAAGTGCCTGTAGTCTGCCTAGTTGAGTTCCCATTCCCACCATCTCCATTTCTCCCACCTTTTTGGGGGCCAACAGGGAAAGAAACCCTCCTGATTAGGTCAGTTTTATTCACATGTAAAGGTAGAAACCCATCTGCCCTCCTCTTGAGGGGACAATCTTCCATCACAAGCTGTCTTGAGACCTCTTGCCTCCCAACTGTGGGGCATGAGGGGCTTAATTCCTGTGCTCAAAGAAAGAAACAGACTTGTCCAAAACAGAGGCTCTCAAACATCTCTCGGACTGCAGAGAGCAGCTCCAAATCCTCATCTCTTCTTGCCACATACAAGATAGTAGCAGGTCTGCCAGACTCAGGTCATGTCTGCACTAGAAAGTTGTTCTGCAATAAGTCTTTGTGCTATAATAAATGTGTTGTATTTATAGCACAATTGTGCGTTCACACTGCACTCCTCATAATGCAAAGGAGTGTCCACACCGTTATTTGCATTTCCACAAGAAAGAGCACTGAATTGTGGGCACCTATCCCACTGTGCCACTTGTCAGCTTCCAGTGCTAAGAACCCTGGGTAGAATGAAAGCAGCACTGAGCACTGAGGGTAAATTTACAAGTTCCCCAGGGCACTGTTTCCTTGTCGTCATTCACTGTAGCTACTAGCAGCTCGTGCCCTTTTTCAACATTCCCCCAGGAAAACAGGAAAAAATTCAAAAGTTCCCAGGACTCTCAGGAGGAAGGGGCTAGTCATGTCAGAGCAGCATAGTCCGAGTGGAAGCCAGAGTGGTCAGGCTTGGAATTCTGGGACATTTCCAGAGGCCACTTGTTGGAGAAGACTATTCCATCAGCATTCACACACACTTTATACCACAAGAGCTGTTCCACAATAGGCGTTATGATTGTCACACACGTGGTATTAGTGTTCTGGTATAACAGGGCACTTGTAACAAGGAGCATTCAGGTGTGTACGGGGGGGGGGGGGTTGTTTTTCCATAACAGGACAGCTTATTCTGCAATAACTCTAGTGTGTACAAGGCCTCAGGAGACCACACCAAGCCAGTCTGAGGAGCATCTCAGATGGCCACCCTATCCTGCTGTCCAAAACCGCCCCACGCATCCTAACAATGTGGAGAGGCTGGTCTTACCTGACAATTGTCATGCTGGATGGGTCGTACTTGTCCTCATTGACACCCATGACAAACATGGGAGCATCAGGGGAGGGGGCACTGACCACCACTCGCTTGGCTCCACCTTGTATATGAGCCTGTGGAAGAGGGATAGTCATGGAGGAGCTTGCTATGCAGGAGGCCAGGCCAACATCTGGAGAAGTTAGGCACTAGAAAATCTAGGTGCTGAGGAAGACTATCATGCCAAGGTCATGGATGAAGGCTGCCCAAGAGAACAGCCTCCCAGACAGAGGCCAACTGTCCCAGCCTATAATAGCCAAGTCATTAACCACAGTATTGCACCCAAATCCCAATCAAGGAGAACAAGTAGGTGTTGGGCACATGGGGCTCAATCAGCTATGGCCCCAGCAGCTCAATCAGCTCAATCAGCTATGGCCCCAGCAGGTGGTGCTTGTACCAAATTAGGTAACTAAGAAACCCAGACACTCACCGAAGCTTTGTCAATGCTGAGGAAGACTCCGGTGGACTCGACAACATAGAGAGCTCCCGCATCACCCCAGGGGATCTCACTGGGCTTCATGCTGTAATAGATGGCAGATCAGGGTTACTGCCCAGAGGGCTAGCTACTTCCAGGAAGTCAACATGTTCAAGCTCAGAGGAGGAGTCAAGTCCACTAACACCCAATTCCATACAGCTTGAGGGAGTGGTGTGGGACCTTGATACACAGACCCTTCTGCACCCAACTCTTTCTTTAACCCATCATTTCTAAGATGACCTAGAAGATAGCTGAGTGGAGGCTACATCAATCTGGAGAAGGCTGGTCTTCTGATTTCAAGGCACTGAACCAGGACTTGAGATCTGGGTTCAACTGCCAGGTCCACCACAGACTCCTCCTGTGCAGCCAGTCACTAAATCTGTGACTCACTTTCCCCCATCTGTAACACTTCCCCTAGCTCACAGGGGCTGGGAAGAAAAGCCCATTAATAACTGGGGCAGACACCACAATGAAGGGCTGCACACAAAGTACCTAGAGACCAAATAGCTCTGTCATTTCCACTTGTGTAGATTGAATCCCCTCATTGGGGCTAGCATGGTTTTTCAGAGGTCAGACCCATGGGTCTTATTCTAGATGCTGGGTTCTAAGGCGAGCCTGATTCTCAGAATGGACTTGTCAATCTAGTTTGGCCTGTATAATAGAGGCCAGAGAATGTCACCCTGTACTGAGACTAATCACTAATGTTTTGGTGGGAAGCCCGACAGACATTTTCAGCTAGCTATGTTCAACTCAACCTGCTTGTTTTCAGAGTTGGAGGAGGGGTCTCCTTTACACTACAGCAAGGGCTCTCAAATTAGGGTTTATGATCCCCAAGGTGTCATGAGGTTATTATGAGGAGAGGGGTCAAGCAGTCAGTCCACACCCATGCCATGACAGCTGACAGCCAGAACCACAGACTGGGTACTATGAAAGTAGCACAACCCCCAATAGTAGCACAGAAGTGAGGTGGGATGGCATGGTGGGCTGTCACTTTTGCAGTGGGAGGGGTCATCATAGTCTGACATTTTCAAAGAGGGCCCAAGGGAGGGGGGAAAAGGTTTGAGAACTTCTGCATTACAGATTCAGGTCTTGAAGTGAAGTTTCAAATTACAGCTGGGGAGGTCGAGGTTGGATATTAGGAAAAACTCTCTCACTAGGAGGGTGGTGAAGCATTGGAATGGGCTATCTAGGGAGGTGATAGAATCTCCATCTTTGGAGATTTTTAAGGCCCGGTTAGACAAAACCCAGGCTGGGGTGATTTAGTGGGAGTGGTCCTGCTTTTTAGCAGGGGGTTGGACTAGATGACCTCGTGAGGTCCCTTCCAACCCTATTGTTCTATGATTCTAACACATTTGTCCATGCATGAGGCAGACAGTCTCAAGTAGGTGAACATGCTCTATGGGAAAGCAGTCATCTCTAGACAATGCCAAAATATGCTGTGTACAGGAATTGCTCTCCATACACTGCATAAATGCTACGATCTCTGAAGTGGCAGCTGATTAATGCCCACTCTAGAGTCTAGGACAGGAAGCTATGTACAGAAAGCTTATTACAGCCAGCCGAAACTGTAGGAAGGAGTTTGGCCTAGTAAATAGTCAGAATGCTGGAATGCCGCCACCACACAGCAGAAAGGTATAAGGACTGAATGCTCAATGCCTCAGTTTCCCCAGCTAGACAGCCCTCCAGTAGTCATTAGCACCAATCACTGTTGAAGGACCACCACTTTGTACAGCACCATGCACTTGGCTCAGAAGTCTCCCTTTAAGTGTTGAGCAGAGTGGCCCCACTTAGCTGGCAAGATCCCAAGCACTACGCCATGAGACATCAGGTGCTAGCTGACATCTAGAAACACGCATTCAGCTCCCCCTACTCACCACTGGAACACTGAGATCTCATTGCCATCCACCACCAGCTTGCCATCCTCAGCTTTCACCTCACCACTGTAGCGCCCATGAGTGGAGTCATACTTGAACATGTAAACCTGAGGGGGGGAAGAATGGGTCAGCCTGGCAACTAAGGCCTGAGTGGAGTTACACAAGCAGCTGATCAATGCTGCTTTGATCAACTGGAGATGGTTAAGCTTGTGTCCAGCTCTCTGCAAGAGGCAGCCAGCAGCATCCAACCTCTGACTCTGTAGTGGGACACTCATCCACAGTAGATCCAGAAGAGGACACCAAATGAGAGCATGTTAGCATATAGGGCAGAAGATGCAAGCTCCCTGAACACTATGGCCTGTGGTGCAGATTCCTTTAAGACTAGGCAATCAAACCCAGCAGGATGGATCCTAAACAAAACTGGGCTCCAGAGGTGCATTGACATCTTTGCAGCCAGTGGCTCCTGCCTGTGCAAGGTCAAGAGGAAAGTTGGCCATGAACTCCCTTCAGATGCTAATCTGCCAGCTGGCTCATCTCAGCCCTGTGCTGTGATCATTATCTGCACTGGATTCTGAGCTATGAGATGTCCAGAGATGCCAAGGACAAACTACAGGAGTCTGAGTTTCAAGACATGCAGAAGAGCATGTCCTGTGGAAGTTAGTTGGGCCGTTGGCTTGATGGGAGGGGAAGTTACCATGTAGTTGAGGTCAATGAAGGGATCATTGATGGCCACCACTTTGAGTCCCTTCTCTAGGCAGGCTCGGAGGACCAGACGCCCAATACGGCCAAATCTGGAAGAGGAAAGTTAGTTGTGAGATTGACTACAGAAAGAGAAACCTTTGTCCCATTCAGGGGGCTAGCTGGGAAGGCAGTGGATGATCTGGAGGGACCACAGGAATGGCTTTTGAGCTTCCTTCGCTAACAAGCACACCCCCCCAGTGCAGCCAATGGAACCTCAGTCAATGGGGCTTCCCCACAACTGTCTAATCACCACAACATTGAACCACCCCCTTAGCTTTGCATTCGAGTGGTGCTCCCTAGTTCTGATCTGGTAACAGCACAAGCCAGCCACCATGGTGGCCCTAGAACAAGTTCCTACATACACACCCTGACATCATTCCAGCAAATAGAGGACTTAAATGCTTCAAGATGACAGCCCAGTGACCGCTGAAGGAAGCACAGCCATCTGTGACTAAAAGCAAGAACAGCACCTTCTTGCTCAGGCAGTCATTCATTCAACACACTGCTACAAACCAACTGGGCTCTTTCCAGAAAATAAGATGGCTGCCACCAAGGTCTACTTGTGCAGATGCCAGAGGGCAGAGATCCAAGACAGGGTGTGTTCCCAGCCCCCAGTGCTGCAGGGAGTCACCAAATGACTTGTGAAATGAGTGACATCAGGAGAGGAGTCAATGCTGCAGCACAGCAAGGTTGATTTTAACATGGCTACCGGCTACGGCCGCCACTTACAACACACAGCAGAACCCTCCCACCCACTGAACTAGACAACCACACCTGGGCAGCAGTACCGCAGGCTATCCCTCAACCCCACTGCGAGGCATAAGGGGGTGTTTGGGGTCCTTACCCATTAATCCCAACAGCGAGTTCAGACATGACTGGTTCTGGTTTCTCTACTGGAGCCGGTTCTTCAGCTTTCTCTGGCTCTGGAACGGAGGGTTTTCGGGTCTGAGACACCTCCAATCTGGAAGGAAAGAGGAGTCAGAACAAAGGCTGGGATGGATGCCGGTACTGAGAACAGCAGACACGCCTTTTTGCGGGGGACCCCACAGCTTTTAGAGCTGCTGGGAACATGGGATTTGCCCAACTCCATCCAGGGGTCCATCCAAACCAGCATCCAACCCCCCTTCGTGGCCAGTCCTAAACTCATTAGAGAATGTGCAAGAAAGGCCCCCTAGAGGCAGTGATGGAATAGCCAAGCCATGGCAGGAAGTTCTTCCCAATCTCCTTTAGAGGAGGCGGCTCATGCCATGATGTCTGAGGATTTATATCCCTTCCAAAATCCCATTTTAAGAAAACCTCAGCACTCTGAATAATCTAAGCCCTTTCTGAATCCCTCTTAAGCTCTTGGTCAAAATGACCTCTTGTGGCAATGAGTTCCACAGCTAGGACCATGGAACAAAAAACATCCAAGCCCCAGCATCCTGCCTGTCACTCAATCCTCCCTTTGTTTATATATGGAGACACAGTGAGTGGCAGAACCCATTTTATGGGGTCTTTCCCATTCATTATTGGGCACCCTCCAAGGAAGCCAGCGCCAGTCCTTCCATTCTCCTCGCTTATCTCAGGCTCCCTCCATTTCCGCTCTACCCTTTGAGATCAGAGTGCTTCGGTTAAGCGCACTAAACTAACACAGCTGCTCCGCAAGTAGTGTGCACCACAGTAGAGCCTTGGGATGATCCAAAGACAGGGTCCCATTGTGCTACACATGGTACAGGGCAGCAATCTGGCAGTGCCCAGAAAACCATGGTTTCAATCGCATTCAATACACCCCTATCCCATTCCTTAGACACCCCAACACCATTTGTTTCCAGGGGCTGCTGCATATAGGACAGGAGTCTTAAGGCGTGTCTGAACAGGGGAAGTGGGTTTCAGAAGAAGGCTGGGTATGAATTTAAAACCAGGGGTGCTAGTCCAGAACTGCTTCAAGGGCGGACACATTCCAGAGCACTTCCTAGGGAGCTAGTCCAGAACAGCTCCCAGTCAGTTCTTCCAGGGTGCTGCATCCCCAGCAAGGCAGAGGAGTACAAATAAAGTGAGGCTGTATTCAAGATGCTTCCTCCTTTGTGTCCATCAGTCCCAGCTATCAGCCCTCCCCACTAAGGTAAGGTTACAGTAGTCTGCCTACTGACATAGCTATGGAAGCGAGCCAGATTCTGTTCTGGTTCATGCACCGAATTCTTAACTAAACTCCAGTGAAGGAGTCTGTTTGGTTGGACAAAGAAGATGCTTGAGTATGTCTACACTGCAACAGGAGGTGTGACTGCAACACATGCAGGCCTACCTGATCTTGCTGGCTTGATTAACAGCAGCTGCAAAGCTGATGCAGCACAGACTAGCCACTTGAGTCCATACCCAGGATCCCGGCTCATGCAGCCATGCTTTCAGTAGTGAAATGCTAATCACACCTCTACATGCTGTGTAGACGTCCCCAGACTGGGACAGGGACTTTGAGGCCAATGCTTGAAGGTTTAGAGGCTACCAGAATACATATTGTCTTGTTTACCTAATAACAGATGTGTAAGTTTACCCTGAGATGTGATCTTCTGATCTCTTGCAAATGACTTGATTACAGAGTGCAGCTCTGCTCTGCATTTTGAAGTTCACACTGAAAATTAGCCCTGAAATTCGTTGTGGGTTTGCTATCTGCCAAGATCTGCACTTTCCAAGGCCGATCATATCAGCTTAAAAAGAAGCTGCAGGCATTTACTTATCACTACACATCACTGTGAAGGAGAACAAGTCCCCAGAAATTTACAGGCACATGAGGCCAATGCATTTAGGTTCTCACTAAAAGCCACTTAAATCAGAGCTTACCTGAAAACTTTGACACTAACAGATGATCCAACTGACTCCTGGCTCAACGGAGAGTTACAACGCTGCAGCATTTTGCTGGCTGCCCTAGCTACTGACTGGAGATACTGAAAACAGCGAGTTTTAAAACAGATCTTTAATGTCATCACTAACTATACTGAGATTTACATTGCTGCAACAGTGTGATTCTCTTTTACAGGAAGGGCCCAGACAATGGAGTCACTCCTCCTTTTGACATCGGTTCAATCTGATCATGGGGATACTGGCCCTGATCCTGCCCAGCACTTATTTGGGCCCCATCTCCCAGGATGGTTTTCCACATGCTTATGTGCCTGAAACACATTGAGATGGGATGTCAGGATTTTAGGGAATGCCTCTATTTTCTCAGTACAAAAGTACAATAGAGAACTGCAGGTACAGAGTCGAGGCAGGGAAAGGCCTTACGCATAGGCCAAAATCAAGAACTGCCACGTGCCTGCAACTAACCCCGAACAAGTCATTTTCATTCCTAGGCCAGTTGCAAGGCTGGCATTATAGACTATTCAGGGCTCAAGTCCTTCCCACTGCTCCCTGTCTTGAGGCAGGGTGGGGGATAGAGGGACTCCTTGTAGACTGCAACCCAATCCAAATATTATGGGGGTACCAAAATGAATCCTCACAAGGGCAACTTGCGACTCCTGCCTTTTAGGAGGTTGGGTGGGTTGTCTCCCCAATCTGCTGCTGGGCCCCTCCTGCTCAGTGTCCACCATCCCCCTTCCTTTCTGCTCTATGAGCCAATGCCTTGTCCCAGCTGACTCAGGCATGTCTCTGTCTAGCTCCACTCAGCAGCCCAGGTGGGTGGCCAAAAGGAACAGGTTTTCCACTGGGCCAAGTGATTGGCCTGTTTCCACAGTGACAGCTCTGATCCCACCCTACAAGCCCCACCTCCCACCACACAAGCTGTTGTCTTAGGATCCCTGTAGACCAAGATCCTTCCATTTCAAATGCAACACACCCAAGCCCTTGACAGCACAAGTATTTTGATAGACCCATTTATGCAGGCCTTTGCTTCCATCAGCTACAAATCCTGGTACGATATGATGGCAGGCTTCCCACATTATCTTGCAATGCAATCAGCAGAATAGAGCATCATTCAGGAGATTCCCACAAGCCCCACTCCACATCATCAGCTAGGAGTCAAATGGTAGAGATGAATTTGGCTTGAGGCTCCGTTGGGGGGAAGCTCTCTGCTTTGTGTTTACACTGAGCCAGAGGCTTCGGGGAGCAAAGAAATCTCTCTGGAGTCTGCCCTTCTAAAAACAGGAGAACACGCCTGTGTGCATCACAGGCCACTCCATTTCAGGGGCCAGTGCTTTTGGCAAGCAGTTCATATAGCTCACAACCCCAACCCTCAGTGCAGTAGCCTCTTTCCAAGACACAGGCAGAGGCGGCCTTTGGCTATTGGGGGCCCTAGGCAAAGGCCCATTGCAGGGCCCCCCTCTGTGGCCCTGGTTCCCTGCACCAGCCCACCCCAGCCCCAACTTCCCACTACCCCAGCTCCCCCTCCTCCAGTCCCAGTTCCCTGCTGCTGGACCCAGCTCCAGGGGCCAGCTCCTCCTCCTGCTGCCGACCAAGGCAGATGCAGATTTGGGGTAGGCAAAGCAGGCAATGGGGCCCCTTACCGCTTGGGGCCCTAGGTGTGCGCCTGCTTCGCCTACTCCAAAAGCCACCTCCGCACAGGAGCAGTGTGACAAGGGTTAGAAGATAGGACTGGGAATCAGGGCTCCAGGTTTCCATACCAGTGATCACTAAGCTAACAGTTGTGACCTTCGGCAAGGTCATGCCACCTCTGTGCCTCAGTGTCCCTATCTGTACAAATGCAGTGGGATCCCCCATTTTAACTGAACTCCATAATCTTAAATCACAGACTAAGAAACTAAGGCACAAATCGCTGGCACTGACTGACTGACTGCAGGCCAGAAGCCCCAACTTCCAGTGCCTCCCCAAACCACTAGACATGCTGTCCAGGACTTGTACGCCACCAACACTTCTCGCCCACAAAAATCAGTGAGGCTGGGGCCTGCAGCACAAAGATAAACATCCAGAAATCTTACAGGCAAGCCAGCTGATTGACTAGTTTCTGAAACCAAGCAAGATGGACACTTAAACAGATGCAGATCAATTCAGGTAGGTGGAAGGCTTGGCCAGAGCCCTGATGGAGCATTAATATCCAGTCACTACCAAAGAGTTAAGCCACCTGTGAAGGAGCAGAGCTGCAAAGTTGGGGAGGGATTTATTTTGGAATTTGTCCCCCCACCTTATCAGAACTCAGTAGGTTGTTACAAAAAAGTCTAGGCAGTGGCTGCTAGAGGCAGCAGATGGCATTTCACTTCAAGATGGCCAGCTCCGCAAGATGGCCTCTAAAGCACAGCCCCAGAGACATCAGCTCCCACCACCCTGCCTGCACCTTTATGGAAGCATCACTTCCACTCCCAGCAAAGGGACCACGGACAGTTTTCACTGGATCCTGGAATCCAAAGGCAGCAGAACATGGATGGGCCACTTAATATGGCTAAGGCTTTGAACCCAATGGTGGTGCCGTCCAGGAAGAGAGGATGCAGAGGGTGTGCTGTCTAGAGGCAAACTGGGTTGCCATTTCTGCAGCGTCACTACAAAGCTACAGAGTCTTGCACCTCTAGGCTTGAGAATTCAGAGCCCTGGCACCTCTAGGCTCAGTGATGAAAGTAAAAAAAAATTCCTAGATCCCCAGCCCCTCTTTCATTACAAATTAAGCACTGGCCATGAGAATCCCTTCCAGATCCTTACAGTCTCTTCTCCTCCATTAGATAGTTGCATTACCTTATCAGCTAGAAAAACAACAGAGTCCTGTGGCACTTTTAAAGACTAAGATTTATTTATGGCATGAGCTTTCGTGGGAGAAAATCCCACTTCATCAGACGACAAAGTGGGATTTTCTCCCATGAAAGCTCATGCGATAAATAAATCAGTCTTTTAAAAGAGTGCCACAGGACTCTGTTGTTTTTCTGCAATAGACTAACATGGTTATCCCTTTGGAACTTACCTAGCAGCTAAGACACTGCCTCCCGGACTGGGACCCCTACTATGCTAGAAAGTATCCATCACCATGGCATCTTTGCCCGTCACACGGAGCTGAACACCAAATACATGGCAATGCACAGGTGAATACATCGGACCACAAAGGCATGCCTCTGCAGCAGCCCAGCTAATGTTTTAACAGAGCTGAGTCATTCTGTTGCCTCCGTATTAGGCAGTTGCAGACTCCCTCCAGATATTAAGGTCGAATGGGCCCATCTACACCGGCCGCAGGGCGGGGAAGTTCTATTTCCACCCCACTGCAAGCATTCTACCGCAGTGACATTGAGAGGTCAGGAACCAGATGCCAAACCCACACAAGAACACATTAGGCACCCGCCACAGACACTGCAGTCTTCACAGAGCCACAGATAACCGGCATCTAACCCCAGGACAACATTTAATGCTGGGGGAGAGCTCAGGAGGTTCAATGACCTTGGAAGAGTCAGTAACACCCATGGGAACAGAACACAAGCCTCCAAACTCCCCCTGCTTTAACCACCAGACTGTATTGCCTCGGTAAGGGGAGTGACATTCTCCTTGGTACTTGGTCTTATCTCTAGGTTTCTTCAAGTGCAGGAATTGGTGTCTGCTTCCCCAAACCAGAGAGAATGCTTAAAGTTTTACCTCCGGCAGACTTCCAGCAAATAAAGACAGGAAGTCTGTTCAGTTTTGATCCTTACTTACACCACGGCAGACACACCCCGACACACATTTTTTTCTTCTGAAAGGGGAGAGAGAGGAGAAAAGAATTTGCTGGCTGTAGATGCTAAAAGATGTAAAAGCTATAGCTCCTCTCCAGACAGACAACAGTACTTGCATCTCTGGGGCCCGATATACAATCATATCGACCTGCACTTTTCATCAGCGCATCTCAAAAGTGATATTTGCCTCAGTTTCCCCAGTTGTGAAATTGAGTGGTAAAGACTTGCCCAAGATTATAGGACCTAGTGGACAGAGCACAGGACTATCACCCCACTTCTGCAACCTAGTGTAGACAGATACGCATTTTAACTATCAGTCTGAGCCGGATTATAGACAGACATTCTTGTAATACTCCCACCAGTGGATGACGTTAAGCTAGATACCATACATGAATTAATAGGGAGACGCTGCCTCTCCTGCAGAGGGGAGGGGCATATCCTATGACATTGGCAGTGGTGCAGTACAGCAGGGGCTGGACGAAAACATTGCAGTCTGCTCTCCGTTGCAGGTGCAATTCTGCTGTGGGGATGCAGGTACAATTCGGCTGTGGGGAGCATGACATCGTCTGCCCATTTAACTGTTACGCCCGCAGAGGGAAGGGCGCTGTATAATCGCATTGCAAGTACTACAGTTCGGAAGGAAGCGCTGTAGATCTCATCCCTCCAGGATCAGGGGAATCCTGTGTGGGTTTTCAGCTCCTTGGCCTGACACACGTACTTGGGTTAGGTATAAACGCTTCCCAGCTCAGAGACCATTGGGAACAGTGGAGGTGTCCTGGCTGGGTTTTGGGGTTCTAGCCAGCTCTGTTAGGCCTACAAGAGAGGCTTGGGGAAACGACTCTTCAGGCAGGAGATGCAACTGTGGCTGCAGCCCTGCAGGTTAGTCTATTTCAGGCTAATTCTATTTTAATTAAGCAGCAGAGAACCACTTGAGCTGATCAGCAGGGAGGCTCTGCCCATAGATTTATTCACCCTGTCTCCCAGGTGCCAGAGGAGAGGAATGACACTGGTCAGAGATGCATCCTGCCCATCCTCCATGGAAGGCCAGACTTATTTATGCATACTACAGGGGACAAATAGAAGGTGAATATCCCCCCCAGCCCTGCCCCACCCCCCCGGGAGGAGGGTGATGCAGAATGATTGGCATTTCCCCTGAAGTTGCTCTTTCTAGAGAGATCCATAGTGCAAGGGCAACTGCAGGTCAAAAGCTGCATGAGCACTCCCCCCCCAATCAGGGAAGTCACCCCACTAAACAGGTCAGGTGCAATTGCTCCCCAAGCAGATCCCTGCCTTGCCCTCCCCACCCTGGACCCAGGAGCACCCAGATCCCTCCCTAATGGACAGCCCCCACACACACCCCCACTGCCCATCCATCCCTGGGCTCCCTCCCATTTACACTAGACCCCAGATGCAAGCAGCCCTCCTGTTGTTCTCACCCATCCAACCCCCCAACAAGTCACACATGCCCCACAGCTCCCTGCTCATACTCCCCATCTCCTGCACCCCACTGTGCTAAGCCATGCTCCCCACAGCTTCTCACCCCCCTGCAGCATCCTCTGCCCCCAGCCCTACACTACTGCAGTCCCTGCCCCACAGAAATAGAAGCTGCACCCCCCCAACCCCTCTAGCTCTGCCACCACTAACCCCCACAGCTGCCTCACACATCGCCCCAGACCCCTCCCCACATGACCCAACCCCCACATCTAGCCCCAGGGCCCACCCCATACAACCATCCCCCCAAATCCTTCCCCAACCCCCGAGATAAGCCCTGTTGCAACCCCGCAGCAGCTGCTCACCTGGAGCATCCCGACCCCACCCGACTTCCCAGACCCGCAAACGTGGCCTTAGCCCCACTAACCCCAGCCCACCACGGCTGCGCCCCCCACCACGTACCACTGAGCCTTTGGTCTGGATGGCGTCAAACGACAAGAGCAACCGCTCAACGCCCGTTTATATACCCCCTGCCCTCTCCGGTCACGCCTCCCTCATCGCCTAGCCACGCCCCTCTCGCGCCCAGAGCGCGCTACCCCGCCCATCCGGGCGGCCCGCGCCTTAGTAACCACAGGGCGCATGTGGTCCACCGCTCGCAGCGGGGAGTACAAAGATAGACAGAAAAGCCGGGCGGCCTCCACTGCGCAAGCGCCACGGCATGGTCGTGAGGCGCGCTGGCGGTTACTAACCGCAGAGGCAGGCACACGCCCACCCCAGCCTCATCTCCCCCCGCCCAACTCCCTTTTCCTTGCGCATGCGCAGCTGCTTCTGCCACCCTTAGGCGGCAAGACTCGCTGCTTGCTTGGGAGGAGTGCTCGCAAGGGTTCATGGGGATTGTAGTTTTTTCTGCCTGCTTCCTGCCTGGAGTGTGGGCTGGATCCCGCTGCCCAGGGGGTGGGGGAAGGGCGAGGTCAGGACTCCTGGGTTCTACCACGATGCCACTGTATCTCTGGGAACTGTGCAAACCACGAGGGGGAGGGGTGGTGATTAGATAGATAGATAGATAGATAGATAGATAGATAGATAGATAGATAG
>ML685937.1:113098-136776 GCA_007922175.1 Pelusios castaneus
GGGTTGTGGGGTGCGGGGGACAAGGAGACGGGCCGGGTTGTGGGGTGGGGGTGGGGACAAGGAGGGACCCCCGCACAGGCCAGCAGCCCCCACCGCCCCCTCCAGACCCCCGGGGCTGCTTCCTTTCTCTTCTTTCTCTTCCTCTTCCTTTCCTTCCTTTCCTTTTTTTCCCCTCTTCTTTGTCTTCCTCTTCCCTGCCTTCCTTTCTCTTCCTCTTCCTTTCCTTCCTTTCTCTTCTTTCTTCCTTTCCTTTTTTTCTTTTTCTCTTCTTTGTCTTCCTTCCTTCCTGCTCTTTTTTCTTTCTCTCCCTTCTTTTTTAAAACTTTTTAAAAATTAATTTTAAATAAAAACCTTTCTTAAAATTAGATTTCAATTCCAAATTCATTCCAATTAAATTAATTAAACATAATTAATTAATTCTATTTACAGTCACTTTATCTTCAATTAATGCCTATAATTTCTGTCTTGTGAGTTTTCCCCAAAAATTTATTCTGAAAAAGTTTTTCACACGGCTTGAAAATTTTGCACACAAGCCACCAAACCTAGAGGGAACATTGGCTACTAGTTGCGTACACAACAGCAGGCTAACATCGGTCAGTCAGTCCCACGCTCTGGGCCTGGCCGGAGCCCACAGCACCAACAAAAAGTGTGTGGATGCATTACTGCCTGCCACCCAGTACCCAGAAACACAGGCCAGCAGCAGACGTGATAGCTACACATTCACGCTTTTTTCTAATTATAATACGGCCCCCCCAACAGTCTGAGGGACCGTGAACTGGCCCCCTATTTAAAAAGTGTGAGGACCCCTGCTGTAAGACCTCACAGGTTGTCTTTCAGTATATTAGCGGCCTGCATAGTTAATAAAACTTAACAGTTTTTACCTTGTATTTTTATTTCTTTGATATATTCAAAAATTTACTGTTTACTGCACTATTTTCAGTGTTATTTCTTTATGACACGACGGACATCAATAGGAGTTCCGGTACCTTTTTTTTTAGAAAAAAAGCACTGACTAGAACAGAGGTTTTCCCAGCTGCCAGGGTGGATGTGCAGTCATCACTTCATGGTTCTAGCATGGGCTCCCCCCTTCACTTTTCAACAAGGCCTCTTGATCATTGAGGAAAAAATCTGTAGTAAAAGCAGTACAGCAGAACTCTGTTTATCTGATCTAATTGAGACTGGGGCCAGATCAAATCTTAAAAAATCCAGATAATCTGGAGAATGGGAAAGTGTGAGGCCACAGTGCTGTGTAGCAACCACAGAAGAGATTGCCTTCTTCTGGACCTTTGTGCACTGGTTGTTCAATAAATACAGAGAGTCAGATAATGGAGGATTAGATAAACAGGAATTTACTGTATTAGTAATTTTATATTTGGTGCATTATGGTACCACCTATCAGCACCCCATTTGCTAGGTGCTACATGTTATTATTTATTAGCTGTATTATGGTAGCATCTATCAGCATCCATTCACTAGGTGTTATATTATAATTTATTAGATGTATTATGGTAGCACCTAGGAACCCCATTCATGTACCAGGACCTCATTCTTCTAAGCACTATACATTTGTTTATTACTTGTATTACAGTAAGCTTGGCACTCCACGCCTAGGACCCTTTTGTGTTAGGCACTATCTATTACTACTTATTAGTTCCAGAGAGGTAGCCGTGTTAGCCGATTCCAGCAAAACAAAAGTAAAGAAGAAGTTCTGTGGCACTTCTAAAGACTAACAAATTTATTTATCGCATGAGCTTTTATGGGTAAAACCCCACTTTGTCAGACACATGCATCTGATGCAGTGGGATTTTACCCACGAAAGCTCATGCAATAAATAGATTTGTTAGTCTTTAAAAGTGCCACAGGACTCCTCCTTTACTTTGGTGCTACTTATTAGGTGTATTATGGTAACATTTAGAAGCCCCAATCATAGCTCAGGACTCCACTGTGCTAGGAGCTGTAATTGTTTATTGGGTGCATTACGATAGTGTGTAGGCCCCATGGTGCTAGGCCCTGTACATTGTTCGTACTGTTTATTAGGTGTATTATGATAGCACCGAGGCACTCCAGTCATGCTGGCCTTTGCTGTGCCAGGTGCTGTACATCAGCGGGGCAGGCTGGGATCTAGTCCCTTGTTCTGTGCCAAACATCTCTGCCGCCTTTGTCCTCTTGGCTGCAGCAAGTGGCTTCAGAATGGCTCAGGCCTAGATTTCTAGCTGTTTTGCAGCTGCTGGGTCTATATCCTCAGTTCTCCTGCCAAACAGGACCATTCTGCCCAGCCAGTCTGCCCCTGGCATAGCCCAGGCCACACAGACCATGCCCCAGGGATTGCTGCCCATCATTGTGATCATTCCTCACTTTTATCATCGAGCTACCTAAGGGCTGGCCAAGACTGGCACCACATTGCAAAGTAGCACCTGGGAACTCCCCATTCACCACTGCAAGGTGCTCATGAGACGTTTTGTACGGGCTGCCTGGGGCGGCATCATTTCGTAAGTCGTGACCAGTTGAGGACTAGCGTCCTATTGGGCGGTGCTTCTGTCATTGTGCGAAGCTATGGAGTATCCTATGGGAAATATGTTGTGGGGCTGGGAAACGCCACAACCAGCCTTTCCGCTATAACAAAAGAGACGCCAATGAGGGCCAGACGGCGTTAATGGCTCATCAGCAAGCAATCCACTATCCCAGAGCATCCACAATGGGAACTGCCTGACCCCCACATCACAGCAAGGATCTTTTGAGCAGCTGGGAGCAGGTCTAAAGACAGAAGGGAGACAGTGACACCATCATGTGGCCTCTTATCCTGTCCCCCGCCCCCATCTTAAAACATGGAAGCACATCAGGAAGACAAAGCTTGGAAAGCAGTCCCAGGCCAGTCTGTCAGGGTGAGATGCTGCTTGATTCAAATCCTTTGTTGAATTTAGACTGTGTGTTTAACTGGCCAGGCTTCTAACCAGCACAAGACAGAACAGTTCTAGGGTGCAAGACTGGAGCTGCTGGGGAATTGGCTGGAGCATCGCCATGGATGATGCATGAGTGGCCAGGAAATCATTCGTGTAACGAGTGGGGTGTGATCCCTGCCTGGGGATCACTTGGTTTGTCAGTGCCTTTAGTTTGTAGTCTGAGATCAGCACCACAGCGTAAGAGGCAATCCCAGTGGGTGCATGGGGAGGGCTCAGCTGTCCCACAGGTCAGGTTGCATCCTAGGACCCAACACATCTGCCTGCAACTTTCATTACATCATGGGACTCAAGATGCAAATCCAGAGCTCCCTTGCAAGCATGTCTGGTTCCCCCTTCTTTTTTCTGCATGGCCACTGCATTACTGCAGTGCCATCTCCCCTTTACTGCAGCAGTAGACCCTGGCCTTCCCCTCCCAGGAGTGTGGGACTTGCACACTGTTGCTTTACTCCCCCGTCACTGCCAGGGATTATAACAGCTGCAGTAGCTCAGGGCCTTTTGGAAAAGCAAGAGCTTGCCTCTCACCCTGTGTGTCTAAATGACACTGCTTACATTTTATACCCATGTCTTTAATTCTGGATACTCCCATTGTCCAAGTAAATTTAAAATCCTCACCTGGACCCTATGGAGCTCTTAGTCTGGATAACTTCTTGTGGGCTGGAGTTCCACTGGCTAAATGGAACTTATTAAAAGTTGCAGATCCTGGGTTTGACCACTCAGGGGTGATATTCAAAACACCAGGAATGATCCAATTGGCCAGAGTTGCTCATGGCCACCCCAGAGCCCAGAGTTCAACAGGTTTAAAAAAATATATTGTGAAGTTTATATGCAGAATCCAAAGAGCCGCAGTTACATCCCAGAGCAGGAAGCAGAATTCAGGAGTCCTGTTGCCCAGCCCTCCATCCTGCTACCCAGAAGTGTAACTGGCCAAAAGTATAACAGGATTAAAAAACAGAGCAAAAGCTCCTGGTGGACAGGTTCATCAATGACCATCACAGCATCCCCTGGCAGTGAGTTCCTCAGGTTACCTGAGAGTTATGTGAAATATTAGTCCCTTTCTGTTGTTTTAAACCCGCTGCCTATTAATTTCATCAGGTGATCCCTCATGTTATGTGAAGTAAATAACATTTCCTTATTCCTTTTCTCCACTCCATTCATATCATAGTCCCCTTCTCTCTTACAAGCTGAACAGGCTGTGTTTTAAATCTCAGCTCATAGAGAAGCCATTCCATATGCCACATCATTTTGATGTTTTCCAATTGTAACTTTTTTTTTGTGATAGGGTGTGCAGAACTGTGCAGCATTCAAGATGTGGGCATACACAGACCATGGATTTGTATAGTAGCATTAACAGATTTTCTGTCCTAACAGTAGCTTCTTTGACTGTGGCTGCATATCAAGGAGATGTTTTAAGAGAATTATCCACAGTCACTCCAAGATCTCGTGTGACTAGGAAGAGCTAATTTAGACGTCATCTTTTTCTACATATAATTGGGATTGTTTCCATCACATGCAGGGACATCACTAAGCATGGGCCCGCAGGGCATGTGCCCCAAATATATTCAGGAGTGCCCTGAGCAGCTGCTGCCTGCAATGCTTGGGAGCTAGGGCTGGGTCAGGGCCTTTTAAAATCTCCTGACTTGCTGCAGCATGCAGCTCAGGGGCAGGAAATGTAAAGCCTCCCATAGTCCTCAGTGTTGAGCTCTGCCAGTTAAGCAGTATGGTCAGGGTCTGGGCCACATGCAGGCTGGGGAAAAGGGCTCAAAGGGTGGGGAGCCACAGTGGACCAGGCCTGGGACCCTAGTGAGCCTGCTGGGAGTCAGGCTGGGCTGGGCACTGGGGCAGGTCTGGGGGCCCCAGGAGAAGTGTTGGGCCTGCTCCCCCACCCCAGGGCAGATAACTGCCCCAGAGCAGTACCCACAGGGCACGGGGCAGGCACAGCAGGGCTCAGGGCAGCCTGGGCCCCCAATCTTTTTTTGTGTGCCACAGCCCCTGCTCATCTGTATTACTTTCCACTTACCAATGCTGAATTTCATCTGCCTTTGTGTTAGCCAGGTGAGGGAGATCCCTTTGTAACTCTTTGCAGTCAACTCTGGTCTGAACTAGCTTAAGTAATTTTGTATTGTCTGCAAACTGCCATGTCCCTGTCCACCCCCTTTATAAGGTTGAGCAGCACAGGTCCCAGGACACCCCAAAATATACCTCTCTCCAGTGTGAAAAGTGATCATTTATTCCTACCCTTTGCTTTCTTTAATTGGACCAGTTACTGATCACTGAAGACTTCTCCTCACCCTCCTTACTCACTGCCTCCAGTTCCCACATCCACCACGAGGAGGAGCCATTAAGTCACAGACTCCAGCCACAGCCTCCTTTCACTCTGCTTGTGCTGCCCAATCTTTCCTTAATACTTTTTGAACAGCCCTAATCCTGCGCCCATTTGCTGCCCCCCCCCCAACCTTTATTTTCCCCCCAGACACCCCCCCTTCCACCTCATAGGCTGGGCCCAGCTGGCCAGTCTTCTGCTCCTCCCCACTTCAGAGCAGCTCCTGGTCCTCTCTCTATTCCCAAATGGATAAGGTAGGGGGCAGGGGAGAGGGGTTCCTCTGTGCCTCCTGCCCTCTCCTCCAGAATGCAAAAAACAAACCCCTGCAGCCTTGAGGCATACAGCTGCGCCTCCGGTGCAAATCCAGTCCAGCCCCTGCCCCCAGGGCCATAGCACAGAGGGCTGAACCACGCCACGACTCCCCACCCACGGACCCTGGCTCTCCACAGACAGGCAGCCGCACCGCAACAGTTGTGCTCAGAACTGGCCCCAGTCCCATCCAGTAGAGGGCAGCACTGCACAGGCCCTCTTCAGTCTCACCCAGCAGGACCACAGAAGTGGGGTAGGCTGGGCTGTCTCTGGGGTCAATTCAACCCTCAGCCGCTGGGTGGGCGATGCCAATAGCTGATGTGATTCTGTCTCTGCCCAGGGCCGCCCCCTCCCACTGCATCATGCTGGCTGCAATAGTAATGGTGGGGGCTGTAGCCCCTCACACTAATTGGCTCTGGAACCCATTGAAAGGAAAAGTCCTTGTGTCCCATTCCCCATCCTCCTGGAGGCTTCACCCATGCTAGGGCCAGAGTGGAGCCAGAGGGCCCCCCCCCCGAGGAAAGGCCTGTGTCCCATTCCTGTAATTCTCTCCCACACAAACATTGTTAGACGAGTTTTTTTTTTTTAATTTTCTACAACCAGAAAAATCTCAAAAACCTACTGATATAAAATAAAATTGGCCCAGCTTTTTTTCCAAAAATATGTACAGCATCTGGGATTCCACATCTCTGCTAAAAACACATGTTATTTTAAGATGCCTTTGAAAAAAAAAAAAGTCAGTCTTAAAAGCTTCAATGTACTTAAAATATTCAGAGAAACAAAATGTACATTTGTGTCGCTCAGCTGGGAATTGGTATAAAAAGGAGGCAAAATAAAAGGACAGCTCCCCAGCCAGTGTCTGGGGGATATCACTCCACTGGTCCGATACCCCAGCTAGTGCAATCCAGCCACAGCCCAGCTGTGAGCTGTTCACACCAGTTGAAGATCTGGCCCAATACATCAACCAAACACTATGTAAAAATTAAGGCTAAAATTTAGAACCTTCCCCCACCCCTCAGGACTCAAGATTCCCCACCCCCCGTAAATCCCCTGCATTTCCACGGCAATCGGGGGTCATATCCCTTGCCTGATTTGAGACATCTCAGGCTACACGTTGACCAAATTCATAATAAAAGCATCAGGTAGACAAGGCCACACAACTTCTGAGCCTTGCAGTCAAGACTGGTCCCTCGAAGGAAGGAGATGTGACCGTCTCAGTTCCATGGGGCTGGCGACGCTCCTGGTAGAGAGCAACTTTAAACCACCAAGCTCTCCCTGCTGAGATCGTGGTTCTGGAAAGGAAACAGATGAGGCAGAATCAGCAGAGAAGCCCTGTCTCCCCGTCACAGGTTCCAACAGAGATGAAATACGTTGGAGTGAGACAGAGCGCACTCTCTGTTTAGAAGGGTGTCTAAAGGCCCCTTCGCAGGGAGAAAATCCAAGGTACTAGAGTTTATTAGAGACACAATGTAAGCGAAGATTTTCTCCTTCACCAACAGGTGTATAGACAGCATGCATCGGAGGCTCGAAAAAAATAAAAAGGCAGGAGACTGGCTTAACAAAAATCATGTTGGGTACTTATTTTGCCATCTAGTTCTAGAGCCTCAAAAGGGACACGTGAGTGTGAAAGAGAGAACCAAGATTTAAGTGGTTGAGGGGAAATGCCCCATCCACCTTCTTTCCTGAGTCATGAGCTCAAGAAAATGGCTTCTTTTAAAAAGAAACCTGCAAGCAGAGAGATCCCAGGACTCCAGGAGCTGGGGACTGCAGGAGAAAAGGTAACACCCCACACCATACAATGGGAGATTTGTGGTGAAACCCTAAGGGACTGCACCTGTTCACTAGCCAATTCAACAACTGGCCAGCCACTAGGGCTCTCTGAGGAAGGCAGAGTCAAAGGGGAATGAGACAGGCAGAGTGTTGTGCTGCAGGCTGTCATGGAGGAGTTTTGGAGTATAGCATTGTTGGCTACGGGGGCCCCTCTATCCCCCTCCGGTAGTTAAAAATCTTCCTGTCCCACATAGCCTGTCAAAATCCTCGCACAAAGAATAATGAACCTAGATCACAACTCTCCATTCCTGACATGGTCCTGTGTCCCACTCCTCACCCCGCCAAGCCAACCAGTGCCTCCACCGTGGGTGAGATGGCAGTTGGCACTCCCTAGAGCAGAAGAGTCCCACCTCCCATTGCTCACCCGTCGCAGTTTGCGGTCGTTCTTGCCCCGGGAGGAGACTGACTCAGTCTCTGTGTAGGGGGGCGGCGGTGGGGGGAACCCATCTTCGTCTCGGTTCCTCCTGTTCCCTGATCGCCCACTGGACCCGCTGCCCCCATCCAGATCCTCGCGGCTGCCGGCCCGCCCCTTCTTGCGCAGTGCCTCCTGCAGCAGCCGCCCATCATAGCGGTCCCTCTCCAGATCCCGCAGGTCGTCCCTGCTGCGGCTACGTCTCTGGCCGTAGTACTCCTCCTCCCGCCAGTCGGGGGAGCTGTCCCTGTGCCGCCTGCCGTGCCCCCTGCCCCGCCCCTCGGGTTGTGGGGACCAGTCACGGTCCAGGTCATCTACGGAATGGGCACGGGGCCTTCGGGCGTAGTGCTCCTCCTCATAGCGCTCACCCCGCCGGGGAGGGGGGAGGAGGCGCCGGGCCTCACTGCTCCGCAAGCTTTCCCCCTCTCCTATGTCACTGATGGGCGACATTGGCCGGTTCCGCAGCCGCCCCAGCCCCTGGCGCAGTTCCTGGCGCCGGTCTTCTTCATGGAGGGAGCTGATCTCGCTCATCACTGAGGCTGGGAGAAGAGAGGGAGAGAAAGGGGTGAACAGGCCTCTGTGCTCCCCGCTGGCAGCTAGGGCTGGCCCCCATGTTCCAGAGCAGCACTAGGGGTGCTGTGCTGCGGGAAGCAGAATAGGGGCACTAAGGGGCACTGTGCTTCAGGGAGGAGGTCTCTGGCATTCCCAACATTTCTGACTGGGTGGAAGGAGAAGAGTCTACAGCCAGGAGGCTACTCACATTTCTCTAGCTTGCCATTGGCCTGGCCTGGCCGCGTGGGGTCAAAATTGGCCAGCTCCTTCTCCATGTAATAAAGGACCCGCATGGAGTCATCCTGTTGGTTGGCCTGGATCCGGTATCCACTCCGCACCGCTGGGAGGAGGAGAAGCCAGAGAGGGGAATGAGTATAGACCCCCCCCTTAGCACCACTCCTTCCTGAAGGGGCAGCTGCTACCAACAAGCTGCAGCCACCTCTAGGGTGGGGCAGCTGTGGAACAGCCACATGTAACACTACACAAAAGCAAGTGAAGGAGACTCTCCAATCCAAATGCAAGCAGGTGGAATGGACTTTCCCCAAGGTAGGATCTGGCCAATGGGTAAATGGGGCACTTACAGACTTAATAACCACCCACCCCCTACAATCCTGATACTTAAGGGTGCCCTCTCCTAAGGGTGCCAACTCCCTGGACCACAGGTCTCCCATCCTAGCACTGTTCAGGCCTGACCCCGCTTAGCTTGCTTAGCAGCATGGCTCAGTCCTTGAAAGGGCGATATGCTGCGACACTGACAAGTGAGGCCAACTCCAGCCAGCAGGGGTCAGCAGTATCACACAGCCAACTCCACGGCTAGAGTGTCCCGGACAGGCATGTGCCAGGTCCCTGCTTCACAGCCTGGCTGCTCCTTACCTGAGTTCCGACCACTATCCGTGTCCCGGAGCAGGGGCACCTGGGAGCTGTTCCCACCAACTACAAGGAAATCAAGAAGGATTAAGGACATCAAGAGTTTCAGCCTTGTGGCTCCATGCCATGATTTCCCCGTCTATGTGCCCCAGTCCTGCAAATCCCAGCACCCCAGGTTTGCAGGATTAGGGCCCATAGTTCTATTGTGGGACCAGGAAACCTATTATTTATTTATAATCTGGTAGCACCCACTGTGCTAGACGCTGCTCAAACAGTCCCCACCCCACCCCAATGGTGATTGGGGCTCCTTCGCCTTGGCGCTGCAGGGACACAGTGAGAGACCGTCCCTGCCCCCACAAAAGTGAGTCAACTGAGGTCTGTAACTAGGACCGAACTGCTGCTAGACATCTTACACCCCCCTCTAAGGGTAGCCAGGGATTCAGGGACCCAATCTCCAGCTGAGGTAAACCAGCACCGACTCCAGCGGAGCTAGGGTCGACTGCAGATCCCCGGCCGGGGTCATGGATTCTGGCCCCGTTAGTTATTGTGGCAGCCCACAATTGTGGCAGAGAGCAACGTTACCGGAGCTGGCTCTGTCGTAGTCAGCCCCATAGCCGTTGTACATGGGCGACATGGGGATCACGGTGGCGGAGGGACCTATCTTCATGGAGTTCGGCTGGGCATAGATACTGGGGGCACCAACACTTTGAGCATAAACACTGGGGACACCAGAGGTGGCAGCTTTTCCAGCGGCATAGACTGAAAAGAGAAAGAGGATCAAAACACAGAACAGCAGAAACAGCCCTCATCGCAGGACTCTTCCTCCCGCAAACTCCCCTCCCAGAGCTGGGGAGAGAACCCAGGAGTCCAATCTCCCCATGGCATGAGACAGATGTAAGGACTCACGAGCTTCCGGGCAGCAGCACTTTTCAGGGCAGCAGGGGCACCGGACATAGCAGCAGCAGGTGTGGGGGCAGCACTGACACCAGCAGATGCCGAAGAGGAGAAGGATGAGGAGGAATCCCAGCACCACCAGGATGACGAAAAGCCAGTCTGTGAAGAGGAAGAGGTTTCTCCTGATGGACCCAACTGCCAACAGGACCCACCCAGCAGGGCCTCCCTGGCCTGGGGAAACACACCAACATGGCCAAGGCTTGGCCTGGAGCTTTGGGTCTGAGACACCCTAAGAGGAGCTGATTTACAGGAGGCCCCATGGGAAACAAAACCAAACAGGCTGGAAGGCAGCATGGCCTAGTGAGAAGTGCCCAATTCCACTCCTGGCTGCCAGTGGGTGACTTGGATTTAATCAAGCTCCGTGCCTCAGTTTCCCTCTCTCTACAATAGGGGTAAGAATCCTGACCTCCTTTGTACAGATCTGCTGATGGAGAGTTCTTTAAAGGAGCTAGGCATTATTTATTATTAGGCATCTGGATTTGGATACACCAAAAATTACACTTACACACACATCGCACTAGATGAACTCTGGTAGATTTCAGGGTCCAGACAGGACCATTCTGCCCATCCAGTCTATTCTATTGCACAACTGAGGTTAGAGAACCTACCCCTGCAATTTCTCCTGCAGCCCAGATCTGGGGGTCGAGCTAGAGCACCTTTAACTCCACCCTTTGGTTGATTTCAAGCCATGATCTGGTGGTTAACGAGTTGGAGCTTTGAGAGAGACATGCCTGATCTCAATGGAAATATTCCAAGGGTTGGAGAATCTATCCTGACCTTGAGGCAGTTGTTTCGAGAGTTAATTCCACTCCCCAGGGGAAAAACAAAAGACAAAAAAAAACCAACAAAAAACCCTACCCCTTATTTCCAGGCTGAATTTGTCTCACTTCCTCTCCCAACCATCAGCTCTCACTCTGCCTTTGTCTGCTAAGTTAAAGTGCTCTCTCTGATCCTCAAAATCTCCTCCTCAGGGAGGTGCTGATAGACTAGGATCAAGTCAGCTTCTCCCAGAGTAACTCCACAAATAGAGTCCCTTCACTCTCCTGCTATCAGAACTCAGATCTTTGTTGTGACACTTTTAGAAACCCCCAACCCATCATGTGATCTCTTCATTTCCCAACACAAAAAGACAGTGATATTGGCAGAGGTGGCACATGTAAAACAGCCATTCAGTGGGTGCTTAGCCTACAGAACTGGCTGCCACAAGATGCTGTTGAGGCCAAGAATTTAGTAAGAGCCCAAGAGGGACTGGATGACTGGCCAACCTCAGCAGGGCCCTATGCTCAACTTGACTGCATTTCTCTAACAAGTCCCCCCTCCTCCAGCTCAGCATCGGGATGGTTTAATATATCAACACCCTGCACGACTAGTCTCTCAGATAGAATGGTTGGGTACACACCCAGGCCCTGGCATGGGGGGATGGTCCTGGGGACACAGAGTATCCAGCATGGGGAGGTGGAGAGAATCCTTGAATAGCATGAGGATAAATACTTTGAAGATTGTGAGACGCTCAGATATGACAGTGGTGGAAGGCATATAAGCAATTAAGAGAGACTAGATCAGTGGTCTTCAATTTTTTTGGATGAGCACCCAGTGTTTCAATATTTTCACATTTGCAGTAAGTTTACCGCTTTCCTACATAAATTGTTACTTTTTATAAATTGCCACTGTTAAATTGTTACATTGTCATACTGTTAATCGTTAATTATAATTTTCAATAGGATATCAAACAAACAAAATTTATTCATACACACTTTTTATAAATTACAGCTGGATGAGCATGGCCATTATCTCCTTCCTTCATTTTTGTAGTGCCCACCAAAAGTCACAAAACACCCACTAGTGGTGGTAATCACCCAGGTTGAAGACCACTGGACTAGATCATCGTGGTCTGTCTGACCCCCTCCATCAGGCCAATATCTTGTAAACTGAGGGGGAAGAGGGGTCAAGTGTATTAGAGCAGGAAGCTGGAAGCCAGGACTCCTGGGTTCCAGCCCTGGCTCTGGAAGAGGAGTGGGATCTGCACTGAGAGGCAGGGTACTTGCTCAACACTGCCTAGTGCCCGACCACCAGGAGAAAGCAATCTAAGCACACCAGGAGATGCAGAGTTTGGGCTCTGGAGAGTCTGTCACCTTGAGTTCGACCCCTTTGATCTAAGGAGTAAAGCCAGGTCAAAAGTATTCCAGCAGGACAGTTTTCCATCAGAAAAAAACAACACATTGATGAAATCAGAAGCATTTTGCAGGAACATACAGATAGACTAGAGCTGTGGATCCCAACCCATGGCTCGGGAGCCAAACATGGCCTGTGGAAGCTTCCAGGGAGTCGCTGCCTAAGGACCCAGGCGGAGCGCATTTCCACAGGGCTAAAAGACCAGTGCAGGCTCTTTGCTGCAGCCAAGAGGATGGAAGATCAGTGCTCCTCTCCCTGGCTGTAGCAGGAAGCACAGCAAAGCACTCTGCCTAGGTCCACAGGTGCTGGGGTCCCTGCTGGAGCCGTGGTCAGGAGTGGAGAAAACAGCACAGATCTTCCGTCCCCTTGGCTGCAGAAGGGAGCCACTACCTAGGGTTCCAAGTGGAATAGACAGGGCTACAGGATGTGTGCAGTTCTCCTGCTCCAGCCAGGGAGATGGGAGATCAGCAAGGAGGCAGACTGCTAGCAGAGACCCATGGCACTTCAGATTTGTAAAAATGATATCTGGGGCCCTTGAGCCAAAAAGGTTGTGAGCCACTGGACTAGAGTGTTGCTGTTCAGATTGGTAATACAAGTCTGTGGCTCCTAACCAAATGGAAACATAAAAGCTGAAACACAGTATTTTGATACAGTACTTTTGATCATTTTGCCCCTGAGTTGGGAGACCAGAGCCTTTCCAGATTCCACCCTGAATTCAGAGTATCACTCTTTCTGTTCTGCAGGAACTAAGTTTCCACCAGCAATACCCAACATTTCACAGGGTGACCACAGCACCCGCTGCAAGGCAGAAGCAGAACTGGATGATCAAATTGGATCTGCACCTAGAAATTGATAAATAATCAGTACTTCCAAAGAGTGAATTTAAGCTCCTTTCTTCTCCACTGGTTCACATCCTCCTAGTCCTGTTTCCAACCACTAAGAGTAATCTTGGCATAATTACACCCTCCCCCCCTCCCCGAATCTAGCAAGGCAAATACCTTCCATGTGCCCTATCTGAAAGTCTGGCAAAAGCTCCGAGACCTCAGATGATTTGCCTATGGGACAGAGAGAGAGAGAGAGAGAGAGAGAAAGACAGAGTTACTAGAGATATAGATGAATGCCATAAAGACAAGTGATTTGAAGCTAACTATGCTGCAAAGGGGAGTCAGGGATTGTAAACAGTGCAAAGAACCAGTTGGGCACTCAAACTGGCACCCAAGTGCTTGGCCCTTGAGATCCCACTCATACAGGAAAAAAAAAGATTTGGGACATGGGTCCAGCTAGGTAATCTTGCCACTGACCGGGCCCGGCCACATGGACATTTGGTGCCAGGAACAGGGGAGACCCCAAGCTCCTTCCCCCACCCCCTCTTAAACTAGCAACAAATCCTCAAGCCAAGCTTTCAAAGTTCATGGCTGCAGTATCCGATTCCTGCCATGGCAAGCTTTGAAGCGGCCATTAGTGGACGCATGTCTGACAAGGACAGAGTCTTGTGTATCCTACAAGGATGAAATGGAGCCACATGCTACATACTCCAGGAGAAAACCAAAGCCAGGATTGGTACGAACACAGGCACATGCCCCTGTTCTTCCGAATCTTACGGCCAAAGCTGTGGTGGTATGGCTATAAGTCGAGATGCCCCATTCTCCAAAACTCCCCAGCAGAATCCAAGGTGGATTTGTCTGTAGATCTACTACGCTCTCCAGGATGGCCACAACTGGAGCCGTGACAGTTTGAACCCACAGCATCTTCTCCAGAGCACCGGACAACTCCATCCTCCTCCTCTGAATGCCTCCCCCCCAACCTCAGCTTCCTGGCTCCAGTAAGAGCCAATCCCTTTGCCCCACCTAGTGTTGGTCTCCTCTCTCCAGGGCTCTTAGGGCCTGTCTCTGATCTAAGCAGCACCCTCAATCCTTCCAAGCCCAAGTCCTCCCCCTCCTGCTGTGCCACGATGGGGTGCTGTGCCAACAGTCTAGCCCTCCAGCTGGGGATGATGGTACCTGCATCAGAGCAGCCATCCAGCCAGGATGCCCCTTATCCCCACCATGGTCCAGCCAGGGCCATCCCAAAGTGGGGGGGGCAGGACCTGGGGCCAATCAGCGGGGGGGGTCCCCATGCACCCACCCCTCTCCTGAGCCAGCTGCTCACCCCCAGAGGCAGGGCAGACTGGTGCAGAGGTTGGGCTCCTCTTCTGTCCTGCTCCTGAGCCTGCCTGCTCTGTCCTCTGAGTGGGGAGGGCCAGCCCAGAGGGCAGGCAAAGTGCTCCCACCTCCCACCCCCCCGCTTTCAGCTTGTCACCAAAGGCAGTAGGGAGCAGGGCAAAGTGCAGCCAAGGGGGGAGGCAGCGGCTTGGGCCCTGCACTGTCCCAGTGGGCTCAGAGCAATCACCCCACACTCCCCCCCCCCACCCCAAAGGACGGCCCTGGGTCCAGCCCATGAGCACAACCTACGAGGATCCCAGTCCTATGGGCCAGAGGGCTCTAGGATAAGGGCATTTGGGAGTCAGTCAGTCTAGCTCAAGGGGACACATGGGTAAAGTGATAGAAGATTACAGAAGACACCCCTTTAGGGTCAGGACTCTCCAGGCACAACTGTCCTTGGGGAGCACTCCAGGACTCCAGCAGCTCAGTGAGGGCCCCTGGCACAGAATGCACTGCCAGGATGTGACCTGGGTACCTTTCCTGTTCACTTTTGCAATGTAATTGTATGGTTTACTGCAAAATATGCCATGCGCGGTTCCTTTATGAATGTTCCTAACATGCGCTGCAGCATTGCTATGGTATCATGTTTCCTGCAGCATCATACATGTCCCCATGTATTTCACATGGATAGGGGAGAGCGGGCAGAGAATCAGAGCCGTCTCCCAGCCCATAGCCAGAAAGGATGCATCACAAAGCCTATGCAAACTATGGACTTCGACCTGACCCCAGGAGTTGGGGAGTGTTTGGAGAAAGAAGTATGCACACTAGAAACTGTTTGAGACTTTTTGCCAGAGAAACTATCTTGAAACATTGCCACCTACAAGCAAGATCTGAGCACTGCCCAGGGAAAGGCAGAGACTGATTGTAAAACCGTTATCAGCCAGCCCTGTGAGTAACATTGAAACGCGCTACTACAGTCAACTTTAGGTTAGAATGCATCTTATATTTTTATTTGCAAGTGGCTGACTCCTGACTGCTTGATCAATGGATTGCGCGTTGATGTGCTATATATTCAAAATCATGTTTTAGACAAATAGTGTTTATTTTATCTAATGCCATGGGGCTTTTAGAGAACATGAGAAAAAGCTGATGGCATTACATTTTCTTTGTTAAACTGGTGAACCAGAATAGATGAGCCTACAGTGATCTGGGAAGGGTCCCGCTCCCTGCAGGATGGAAGTTCCCAGTGTGGAATCTAGGTGCTAGGGGTGCTCATTGGGGGACCACCTCCAAGGGGCAAGTGAATGCACTTCCACTGCCGAGGACCAACTACAAACAGGAGGCTGCTGGGGACTGAACCAGGAGTGGGGATCCACCTTGCAAAGAGGCTTAAGTCAGGGTCCAGAAGTGGACAATTGGGGAGGCACAGCAGCACAGTAGACCAAATCCTGGTAGGGGAATATCAGAGTGCTGGAAAAGCATCCCAAATCCGGCAATATTGCACCCACCACGGAGCTCAGTCACATGGGTGCATCTCCAAGTATCACCTGCCCCATTTGACAGAAAGAGGGGGATGGATCTGCCTGATGAGATAGAACCCAGGTGCCCTGAACTCCCAGCCCCCTCTACCTGGTCTTAACCCTCTCGCTGCCCTCCCTTCCCTCAGGATGGAATGAGGAGCCCTAGCACCCGGCCCCCACACCATAAACCACCTTAGATTTCCACAGAACAGCCACACAGCACAACTATCGCCACACAGCTGAGAATCAGCCTCCTCTGCTGCCCCCTTGTGGCAGGGAGCTGGGACACAGCTCATAGAAGTGACACATTGGTATCAATGACGTAAGCCTGGGTGTGGGAAGCATAACAGGGTCAGAGTCATTATAGGACTAATCATGAATTTCCAGTGCCCCGAGGGCTGCTCTCTGAAAATCCAAACAAAGGAGGAGTCCTGGGGCACTTTTAAAGACTAAAACATTTATTTATTGCATGAGCTTTCATGGGAGAAAATCCCACTTCATCCGACACTTTGAAGATGGGGAATTTACAGACTGAGAGGATACTAAATGCAGGGAAATGTATGACACAGGATCAGGTCAGGCTGTGACAGCAAATCAAAACAGATGTTAGGATTCAAACACTGGGGAACAGCACACAGAGGAAGGTGAGGTGAAATCACCTGTTGTAATGAGAAAAAAAATCTGTTGCCTCAGGGTTAAACAAGGACTATAGATTTTTTTTTTTTCCTCATTACAACAGGTGATTTCACCTCACCTTCCTCTGTATGTTGTTCCCCAGTGTTTGAATCTTAACATCTATTTTGATTTGCTGTCACAGCTTGACCTGATCCTGTGTCATACATTTCCCTGCATTTAATTTCCTCCCATTCTGTAAATTCCCCCATCTTCAAAGTGTCGGATGAAGTGGGATTTTCTCCCACAAAAGCTCATGCAATAAATAAATGTTAGCCTTTAAAAGTGCCAGAGGACTCCTTCTTGGTTTTGCTGAACTAGACTAACATGGCTATCCCTTTGATTTTCAGAGATGTTCCCATCATTCCACCTGCCTTCAAACAGCCAGAACATGTGGGGTTAAGAATATGATCAGCAGCAAAAAGAAACTGGATAATCCAGGAATAGAACCCAGTCCTCCTGGCTCTAACACATTTCATCTCATTTTCCAGCCCGAAGCCAGGAACAGAACCCAGGAGTCCCAGCCCCCCATCTCTAACCCAGTAGGCCTCACTTCAAGGATGGAACCCCTACTTTAACACACTAGATCCAGAATCCTCTCCAGACCCAGGGATGAAACCCACTGCAGAACACAGAATACCTGTCTCTAGCCCCAACAGGGAAGCTGGATGTTAACTTTCATGCCTCCTGTTAGCAACTGAGCCAGGAGGGAGCCAGTCAGTTTATGAGGTAGGTAGCAGGGAACTGCGAAGAAGTTGTTACTAATAAGAGAAATTGGAGGGAGAGCAGAAAGTCACATCTTGTAGCAGCCAGGAATATTGTTAGGCAGTCTCTTGCTGTGCCGGGTGCTGCAGAGACTCACAACGGGGCCCTGATCTCAGCTGGGGAAGGGCCTGTCTCTCACTGACTGTCCGTGCAGCACTTGGCACAACAGGGTCCTGATCTTAACTGTACTAGTATAATATTTATAGCCAAATAATTGCTCTTTGGGAAACTAGGCTGACATACTGGACAGACGCATCACTTCAACAACTACTGAATGGGAAGGAGTTAATTGCAAACAGCAGAGGACAGGAGTTAATAGAAAGGGACTTCAGGAGCAGAAACTAGGCTGACATTCCTGTTTACAGAACACTGAGCAGTGCAGAGGGAAGGGTTCATGAGGAATATGCCATGGGGCAGAATCGGAAAGGCCCTGGGCATGAGGAAGGGAGGCAGGAGCTGTGCGAGCAGGATAGCTGCCCTACATGAGCTGAAGAAGTATCTGTTTCCCTTTTCTGGTTGATCTTTTCCTAGTCCACAATGCTGCCTGCTGCTGCCGCTGACAGGAAAGTTGGGCACTGGGCAGAGAACAGCCTGCACTGATTTACCAGGTATGTGTGGAAAGGGAAGGGGAAGCCTAGCTAACCCAACATCTGCCCCCACTCCAGCTCAGACCCATGTACCGATTTGTCTTGATGTTACCCCTACCCCCCACTCCATATCCCTGCTACCCTGGAGCAGAGCGGTGAGCCCAGCTAGCCCCATTTCCCCCTTCGTGCCCAGGTCAGACCCACAGGCCCATCTAGCCCGCTGTACTGCCTCCATCCTGTTACAAGGGCTCAGATCCTTGGGCCCATCTAGCTCAGCATCCTGCCACCCCAGTTCAGACTTGCGGCCCCATCTAGCCCGGTACCCACCTTTGATAGCACCGCCACGCATACATCTCTTTCCAAAGCCCCATTAACGCATCCCATGCCCCACTCACCCAGCACGATGAGCTCGGCATAGGCCTCGTTGTTGCCCTGCAGGTCCTGTGAAGAGGTGACGGTGCAGTAGTACACACCGCTGTCGCCCCAGGCCGTCTGGTCAATGCTGAGGTCAGCATCTGTGGGGGAGAGACACGAAGGTAAAACTGCCAACACTGGAGCCATGGCAGGAGAATAGGGGAGTCGCAGGCTAACATGCAGGAGGGGTCTCCAAGCAGGACAGCTAGTATATCACCAGGTCATTTCAGAATAGTCTAGACAACAGTGGTGCCAAGTGGTTAGAGCACAGAACCAAGACCCCTGGGTTCTCCACTGAGCAGAGAAGGGGGTTTTGTGATTAGAGCAGGGGGCTGGGAGCCAGGACTTCTGGGTTCTGTCACCAGCTCGGGGAGGGGTGTGAGATTAGAAAAGGGTAGGGCTGGGTGTTGGGCTTCACAAGACATCAGCCAACCGGGAGGTGTTTAGAGGAACAGCGATAAAAATTCCAAGGGTCTCTGGGGAGGCTCTCTGGCCTGGGTTGTGCAGGAAGGCAGATTGGATGGGCACAACAGTCCCTGCTGGTCTTGGGGGGGCAGGGGGAGAAATCTATGAATTATGCAGAGCCTGTGGGACTGAGTTTGGGGGGATGTTAGAAGCAGAATACTACCCCCCAGGTGCAGACAACACAGCCATCACCTGCCAATCTCGAACAATGGCACTTCCACCAATTGAAGACTTTCAAAACTGAAATGAACACTAAATCCTCAAGTGCACAAACAAGCCACCACACCCTGCTGCTGGGAACCAGCCAGAAAAGAAGGAAACTGACTAACAGGCCCTTTTGATCTCAGAAGTTTACGCACAAAGGACCCTTCACTCCTCTCTGGCAGAATCAAGCGGCCTTCTGGCAAGTGTAAGGATGGTTCCTTACATAAAGGAATTGAAGAGCAAAGTTATGCTGGAGTAATTACACTTCTAGATGTACCTCCCCGGGCGGGTACGCTGGCCAGATTGGTACAGCATACAGGTATGGGCTCTCCTAATGTGGATCAGTCACCAACCAGCTCCATGCCTCAGTTTCCCCATTTTAGAAATGAGGACAAATATACCAACCTCTGTGATAGAAATATTTACTGATGAAGAGAGCTAGAGATTATTGTACCAGCAAAACTGTGCTCTGGCTAGAATTTTGCTCAGCCCCATGAGCAAAATAAGCGATAGCAGGAAACACAGTTTGACCAGCATAATGGCATTGATGGAGAAGTTCTGTTGGCACAGTTGTCAGAGATCACACTCCTGAGCGGAGCTGTGCCCATACCAGTCTGTTGTGCTGCTCTACTTCTGTCCCACTATAGCCATGCCAGTCAAACCGCACATGTAGATGAGCTCTGAGCTACACAGGCTGAGCACCCTAGATTGTCAATTCCTTAGAGCAAGGGCTGCCTGTTGTGTTTGTACAGGACTTTGCACATGTTCACGTGCTCCAATAATACAGCCACTGGTGTTTGAGAAGTTGGGCCCAAAGAGAAGACAACACTTGCCCACAGTCAAACAGAAGAGTTAGTCATATCAGTCCCAGCTCTTACCATTGGTAGATCTCAGTGCCCTTTCCAAAAGGAGGTCAGTGTCATTATCCAGGTTGTATAGATCAGGAAACTGGGGCACAGAGCCAAGAGGCAACTTGTCCAAGGTCACCCCGCAACCTAATGGCAAAGCTGAGACTGGCAACCAGATACTGCCCAGCCTGGGCAGCTTTAGAAAAAGAGGTTTCAGAAATGGCTATAGGTTTTGGGCCTGGCTTTTCACAACATCCCAAGTGCCAGCTCCCCAAAAGAAGTCCATTTTCTGTACAGAGTTCCACTGAAATCACTAATTGCTTCAGAAAACTTTCAGACCAGTTTATAGCCAGGCTGGATGATGTAGTGTATTGAGCAATAGACCAGAAATAAATCAGGACAGCTGGGTTCTAGTCCCAGCTCTTGATGCTGACCTGCTGTGACCTCAGACATGCCACTTCACATCTCTGTCCCCAAGACCTTGATTATTGTTGGTCTTAAGCCCCAAATATCGAGTTGCTTTTGACACAGTTTGGGATTTTGTTCCAGGCCCATAAGAGCAGCACAACAGACTCTGGTATGGGCAGAGCTCCGCTCAGAAGTGTGATCTCTGACAACTGTGCCAACAGAACTTCTCCATCAATGCCATTATGCTGGTCAAACTGTGTTTCCTGCTATCGCTTATGTGTTTTGGCTGGATGTTTCCTCTCATCTGACCTCCTGTATAACACAGGCCAGGGACTTTCAGCCCATTATGCACACATTGCGTTGGATGAAAGCAACTTCCAGAAAGGTTTCCAGGCTGGATCGGAACACAAAGAGATGGACAATCCACCACTTCCCTGAGGAGTTTGTTCCAGCAGTTAGTCACCCTGTCTCTTAAATCTGCACCTTTCTAATTGGAATGTGTCTGGCTTTAACTTCCATACACTGGCTCTTGTTCTCCGCTCCATTGTTCACCATTCTCCACTAGCTTGAAGAGCCCACTAATTTCTGGGATTTTCCTCCCCAAGAAAGAAAGACCAAGGCCCCTGCTGATCTTCTTTTGGATAAGCTATACAGATCAAACTTCTTCACGCTGTCAGGCCTTATCTCCAGTCCACAGATCATTTTTTTGTGCCTCTTCTCTACTCCCTCTGCAGTTTTTCCAATATCCTTTATAAAAAAAGCCCACCCCAGAGCAGGATGCAGTATTCCTACATCACTCAACAAGCCTTTTACACTTCACAAACAAGCAGAAATCCCCCTTCTGAGCGATATGGAGATCTGGGATCTGTGACATCAAATGTTCATCACATAATCCATGGCGATGCCTAGTGATGTCCTAGTTCGGCTGCTAGAGTCCTGAGCAAATTGATTCCATGCCACTGACCTGCATCTCCAGCCACAGTTTCAATTAGACTTCCTGTCCCAACCGGTAATTAAACCATTGCAAAGCGCTGCAAGGATGGAAAGTGTTACGTAAGGAAACCATTAGCCTTGCGATTAGCTGCAAGTAGGGTTATGATTTAACTGTTGGGCAGTGCTGTTAGCCAGCCGCAGTGTTCCACCTCTGAGCTGGCTGCATTTTGACAGGGAACACAATCCATGATTTCAAGCCCAAGACTGTAGATGAGAGAAACTAAAGATTTTTGCAGCATGAATCATGCACCAATTGGGCTAGGTTATGACAGGGCCGCTGTTATCCCAGAAATGCCTCTGGCTAAGTTAACACAAAAAGAAAAGGCATGATAATTTAGTGGCATTTGGCTGGAGATGGTTGGAACACTGCTCCACTTGGTTTTAGACACATGATCGCAACGCAACGCTCTGCTGTGGACTTTTGACCTGCCATAACACAATGCGGTTGATTTGCTCTAGTTTCACAACTTAAAAGCAGCAGAACCTGAAAATATTTATATTGGAGGAGAGCCAACCGAGACCAGGGCTCTCTCATGCCAGGCACTGCCGAGACACAGTCCTGCCCCAGCTGAGCTCAGGGCCCCACTGCGCTGGGCTCTGCCCAGACACAGCAAGAGATTGGAAGCACTTTGGGGCAGGGCCTATCAAACTAAACAAAAGCAAGTTTGTTATCCCCAAATGGGGAAACTGAGGCCCAGAGGGGAATGACTTTTCCAAGGTCACATAGGGAGTCTATGGCAGATTCGGGAATTGAACCTAGTCCTAGTCTGTGCCCTATTTGCCCCCTTCCTGATGGAACTCAGAACATTTGACAAAAGTGGACTCAGTGCTATCTGGTTAAGGTTAACCCGTTCTGATACCCACTGGTGGTTTATTTAGGTGTGGGTCACTGCATGGTTTATTTACATGGGGGTCACTGCATATGCATGGTTAGAGATGGAACAAGACCTAGGAATCCAGGGACACAGCACCTCCAATCTAACTCAAGTATCCCAGCATGGCATTAGGGGGTGCTGTGCACCAAGGAATAGGCATGGGGCGCTCTCTCCTCACAGTCAGGGCTGGTCCCAATACTCCAGCACAGTGAAATGTGTGAGGACGGCAGTTTGTGGTGATCCCCTGGTACTGATGGAGTTTGGCCACAGTGCTCCTGCCATTATAGGGAGCTCCATTATGTGTCTCAACTTCTCCACATGCGTCCAGTCTCTCACAGCATTCTTTACTACCCGTTCTAAACTCTCTCCTGTTGCTGTTAAATACCTATTGTGCTAAACCCCAGAAGTGGTTGCATTTCAGTACAAAGTGAGTGACAACTAAGGGCTATTAAGAAGCTGTAGCATCCCAGCCCATAGGTGGCTGCATTTCCATGATGGAAATCTCTCTTCCAATAGCTTAATGGCAAGCCTTTCTTTTCAAAGCTCCCACTTTAGCCACTACTGTTTTAGTTTCCACCTTCTGAACCACAACATGTCATGGGCATAAGCAGGAATTAACTCCAATCCCAGACAAGGCACTTAACTGGGACACAGGAGATCTGGGTTCAGCTGGTGTTCTGCCCAAATGCCCCAAGTGAGCTTAAGCACATTACTACTTCTCTGTGCCTCAGTTTCCTCATCTGTAAAATGGGAATGAAATCACCACTATTTTTAAATAGTAAACTCCATGGAGCATGGACCATCTCTTGACATGTGTCTATACAGCAACTGGAACTACAGCCCCCATCTCAGCTGGGGCAGGCAGTGCCTCCATTTCTCTCAATGCTGTCAAAATACACCTTGTAAGTGAGCAGTGCAACAAACCCTCTGCCCCACCCTACAGTTACCCCCATCTCAGCTGGGGGACCCCTCCACAAATCCATAGCACACTTAATAAGCAAACAAAGCCATCCCTCTGCCCCGTACATACTCTTAGTTACTGGTGATGGTGATCATGCACCAAGCCCCTGGGTGCTATCATAATAGACCTAGTAAGTGATTTGAGGGCCACCATGAAACATCTAACAAAGAATCTGCATAAAAAGCCTTTCACATGACAGTGCTGCAGGTCCCATTACATCGTGTATTACCATAATACACCTAGACAACAGAGTCTTGCGGCACTTTTAAAGACTAACAGATTTATTAATCGCATGAGCTTTCGTGGGAGAAAATCCCACTTCGTCAGACGCTTTGAAGATAGGAAAGTTACAGAGTGGGAGGAAATTAAATGCAGGGGAGTGTATGACATAGCATCAGGTCAGGCTGTAACAGCAAATCAAAGTAGGTGTTAGGATTCAAAACACTGTT